>NW_015148972.1:2412200-2480398 GCF_001465965.1 Polistes dominula | reverse complement strand
TATAAGTTATTTCTCTGTCACTCGTTACGAGCTTTTACTTCAAATCCTTGCGAAGAAAAGATTCTGTGCATTGAGAATCATTTATCTTCTTTCCCTCCAAAAAACAAATCCAATTAAACTATCATTCTCAATAAAAATAGAATTTAAATATAATTTCATGTATCTTACAATTTTGTATTCCTTTATCACGGATTATGCGTTGAAGATATAAAAACAAATGTTTGAATTATTTATAAATAATTATAATAATATTAATAAATCATTGACGTACTGTTCATGGATGGATTAGGTTTTTGTTTGGTTTAAGAAATTTTTTTGTAATTATATTATAAAGTAGAAAATAGTTGGTTATAATTATTTTCATATAATTATTGATATAGCCATTATGAAATTGATTAGATTATTGTATATAATAGCTTGTACGTAAAAGCAATTTATGTAATTATTAAAGTATTTAATTATGTAAATTATTATTATAAATAATATTAATTATTGTCCTTAATAGAGGGTTTTATATTTAAATTTGCATATTATCAATGTTCCGATATAAGTATTATTATATTCATTTAATTATTAATAAAACTATATTATGAAGTCTATTATAACTAATTTAGAATATGTTTGCAATGTCAAACAATTTATATTTATAAAATATTATTTTATTTAATTCACCATTAAATTCACTTCAATTTGGATATTTTTCAATAATATGATTATTTCAATAGACCCATTATGAAACTTATGAAACTTATGAAACTATTATATATACATATATATATATATATATAATAGCCTTTGAACAATGTGTTAATAACGATAAAAGTGAGGATAGGGAAAGGTCATGCGCGGAATCAAAAGGATGGAACAGCCCAGAGTAGCTCTCTGTGCTAGCTTTACTACTGTTCGTAAGAAGTGAAACGAAAGGGCGCGCCCATTCGAAATGAAAAGTGCAAGGATATTAAAAGAACTAGAATAACAATGCTAATCAAAATAATAATAAAATTATTACTTCATTGTCTCGAATACAAAGAAAATCTTATTACAACAATACATTCGCAGTAAGATAAAGGGATGAATAAAGAAAGAAATTAATGTGAAAACGAAAATGACGAAAAATAAAAATAACGAAAAATAATAAATTATAAAATAGACGAATGATTTAATAATTCAAAGTGTAGATAGAGAAGGAAGTGGAAAAAGCAGTGGAAAAGAAGGAATAGCATTTTCAACGTTCAACTATTAGTCGAATTTAACCACTTGCCTGATGAGATTTAAATATTTATCTGCAGTAAAAAAAATATCAAACATTTATTAATTCCTTCATTTTTCAACCTTATATTTCTTTTTTGACAAAGAAAAAAAAAGTTAAATCTTTCGATTGACGAAATTAATCTTTCTTTGAAAATTTGAAAATTTTTTATTTATTAAAATATATGCATAAATTGAAATATGTATAATATTTTATTGCATAAAATATAAATATATATTTACGATTACGATGACTCGGTGTTTGACTTTGCTGGGGCAAGTTAATTTTGATAACCAAGCAGTTCTCTCCGTGTTTGACACGGGCATGTCAGATAAGTGGTTAATATCATTATACTCTAACAATAGTAACTTACTTATATGAAACTTTAGTATGAGCAAAAAGTTTTTGTTAACAGAAAGATAAGAGAGATCAGTCAGGATAATAAGATATGCATTGATCAAAGAGAAAATGATCGAGTCTATAAACTGGATACGAACATTCAAAAATCCCGCTGGGATGTTATATTACATGATAACGAATGGGAAAGAGAGAGAGAGAGAAAATAGAAGGAGGTCGTGATCTAGTTGCTCACATATCGCTACTTATTACGAAGCTTTACGATCCATCGCTAATGGCTTCGCTTCGGCTTTACTTTGGGACTATAAATAATTTCCCGATACACCGCTCTCGTTGTTAAAAGAATAGACTTTTCTCATAAATCACACGTAAACGATACGTAAAGCGTGACGCATATGGTTTCAAGAAAAAGACTAAAAGAGGAAGATGTAAGAGTATGCTCTTGTTATTACGAGAAAGGGTTCAGAAAGAGAGAGATAATAGTAGAATAAACGTGTGTCTATGAATACAGTTTTCTAAGATTAAAAGTTCATCACTTGTCGATAAATAGTTCTTATTATCTAATTGAGTTATACGTAATATTTTGTTGTTTAAATAATCTTAAGTGTTGTTTTGATTGTTGGTATAAGTATGATTGTTTAAAATAAATTATTGGAAGTACACATATGAGAATAAAAATTGGAAAATAAATGTTGAATAAAAGTATATATGTATAATATTATTATTAATATATTAATGAATATAATAAATGAATAAATAGAAGAAAACACGTATAGTAATGAGATTGATGCAATTATCTGGAGTATTCGTAATTAAGAAGAACCTATTTGTCCGTAACAGTCGTCGTCGTCGTAAACGTAAGCGTACTATTAACGTAATAGATACTTACGACACGAAATAATACTCTCATTCATCAGTGAAGTAAAGTAAAGTGATTCAACGTTGGTATCGTTTTCGTACAGTCAAATACCTAACATGTAGAACTCTATTGCGTTTATGAAAGGATACCCGCACGAATACACGATTTTGGTAAACATAATAAAATCGATCGGCCGAAATAAATGGTCGATTAAATTCACGCCTGTATTTGAAAGAGAAAGAGAAAGAAAGAACAGAGAGAGAGAGAGAGAGAGAGAGAGAGAGAGAGATAGAGAGATGAGCAATTCTCGAGCATACCCACCAATACATAATGGCCGATTGATTCGATCTCCCGAGAGAGTACGATCACTACGATTTACATGATAAAAGTGGATTAAATTGGGGAGAAAGAAAAAATAATAAGTATAAAACGGGACGTGTGCTAAAATCTGAAAATAATCGTTAGTTCGTTCTTTCGTTCGTAATTTCATGTTAAATGTTTCGTCTTATCTTTATACATAAAAATTCAGTGTCACATTGTTGGTTTCCAATAAACTTTGAAATTACTGAACCGATCTTAATGAAATTCTTTTTATTCTGTACAATATGATTTTTTTCAACTTAGTAGATAGAATAGTTTTTATCGCGATTATTTTTATCTTTTATTGCTAATTTAAGAATTTATTATTTAAAGGTTATCTAGGTCTTTAGGTACTGTAAGTTTTCAATAGATAGCGCTGTATTACAATTCAATTATTTTGATATTTTCATATCACATACGTTTTTTTTTTCAGATTTACATATGACATAACTAACTTTGCTTTTTACATTTTTTCCTGTATTATTATTTTATGTATTCCATTTTAATTGTGGTATTATTTTGTGTGTTGTTATCATTTACTAAATAGTTTAGAATTATATTAAATCAACATTTTATAACAAAGCCACAGCAATGCGTGTTCGGAGCATTTTAGTTTCAAATAAAAATTAAATACAAAGTAAAAATAACGAGTGAAAGAAAAAGAGAGAGAGAAGAGAGAGGGTGAGATGATAAAGAAATTTTATCAGAATAGTTATAATATTTGAAGAAATGCGATAATACATATTATATAATTATATTAATTATACTTCTATTATTTATAATATTTATATTACATATTTTTCAATGTGAACGTAACAAGAGATCAAAATTACCGATTTAATTATATAATATTGTATAAAAATGGTAACCATGTTAAAAAGTTCGACCGATGAAAAAAAAAGAAGAAAAGTGATTTTTATTAATTCGATTAAATAGATATTTTAAGAAAAATTGGGCTACATTTTTGAGGAATCTGGTAGAGCTTTTAAAGCTTCCTTCCCGCGATCACCTCACGTTTTTTCCTCCACCCCTTCAATCGCGGCGATAAAAAAGAATAAGAGAGAGTAAAAGTTCGTATAATATTAAACTCGACTCGATTACATTATATAATATTTAATATATAAATTTCCTATCCATTATAATTTCATACTTTTAATCTAAAACTTATGCTCTCCTACTATTACAACTAACGACGTATCGAGTTTTGTTTACTTTTACTCTTTTTTCTTCCTCCCCTCTCTTCCTACCACCCTACCACCCTTTCTCCTCCCGGCCCTTTCATTTTTTTTTTTTTTTATATATTTTTTAGACGGCAGTAGAGTACGTGTAAGCTTTTATCGTCGTCTACGAAGTTATTTCGAGCGAGTAATATGCGTACACTTCGATCGTATCGGATCGTTATATAACGCGAAAAATATTGGAAATTTCATTTTTAGGGTAGAAAAGTACGAACAGAATGTAAGAGAGAGAAAGAGAGAGGAAGAGAGAGATAGAAAAAAGAGAAAGAAATAAAAATTGTATGAACAAAAAAGACAATTTTTGCGACAATTTTTGATCTAATAATTAATAATTTAATAGACACAAATCAGAACGCATTTTTGTATCTTATTATTTTTTTTTTTTTTAATTAGAATAGTAATCATTCTTAATTCTCGATTTGTCGATGTAACAGTATCGTTTTTTTCTTTGTTTTTTTTTTTTTATCTACACTCGAGTCCTTCAAATAAAATAATCCTTTGAAAAAAAAATCACGCACTTTTCAAAGCTACGATCTTTTTCACCTCCCTTAGGAGAGAAAAAAAGAAAGAAAAAAGAAACGTCGTATAAAAATTCTAGTAGATCATGAGTGTATATGTAACTACGACAATGAACGAGAAAAGGGTAACACTTTTTTGTATTCTCTCTTTAGTTCTTTTCCTCACGAATAACTTTCGAATACAATTTCGTACAAACTCGAGATCAAAAAAATAATACAAAAAATCTATTATGCAGTTTGTATTTATTTGCTTAAAATCAACTCCAAGATTGTTTATGAGATATTTAATAATTATTTATAACATCTTTTCGTAATATCAAAAAGATATTACATATATATAATAAAGAATTAGACAAAGAAGAAAACAAAAAAACAATTTAAATATTTCAATACAATCAAACTGTAAGATTATTTATCATGAAATGCTAAATAATTATTTTCTTATAATATTTGACTAATTAATATAACGAATATTAAATAATTATTGATAACATTATTAAATAATATTGAGAAGATAAATAGATAAATAATTAGAATAAAAAATAAAAATTAGAGCAACTGGTAAAAGAAGGATGCGAAAAATGATATGAAATCACTCACATGCCTGTTAGTCTCATATATATGTATATCCACTTCCTGGTATCACCGTGCGTGATCACGCAAAATCAGAATAAACGTGGTGTAGTAGCAGCAGCAGTTTTCGACGTACATGACGATAGAATTTCCTTTGATTATCCTCTCTTTTTCTTTCTTAACTTTCTTTTCTATCCTTTGATATTGTTGCCTTTGTCGTTATTTCGAAGATAATACAGTAAAAAGGACGACGAAATCGTATACGATGTGTGTATATGCGTGCGTATATCGAAAAATCTCATCGAAGAAGAAGAAGAAAATAAAATAGAGAAAAACCAATGAGAATAAGAATGAAGATAACAACAACAACAAAAGCAGAATATAATTATGTATAATAATTATGTTTTTTCTTTGTCATCGGTGACTCACATGATCGTTAACACATCAGTTGAATGGTGGTATTCATCTTGTGATAATATATATTATACATATCACCGTTTAGATATACGTAAAAATAGATGAAATGTGGACGACGAGCACCGCTCCCGTAGGAACATGATCGAGTTATTTGTCTTGATCAAAGACTATACTCGCACAACTTTAACTATATATTCTATATACATATATATATATATATATATGTTATATATATAGATAGAATATATATAATATATATATATAGATAGATAGAAATGGCTAGTCCTGGTAGTAAATTCTTATGGGCCTTCAGGTCCTGTTTTGGGCTTCTTCGATAGTGAAATCCAGTAGAAAAGGAACGATAATGTTCAGACGTGTAAACGTCGAGACAGTCCGAAGGATTAAGAGAAAGCATGCAAGTAGATAATAACGCGCGCGTAGTCAGACAATAGTCGGCCGGACTGCCAGCAAGTAAGGAAAAGAAAAATCAAAAAGAGGAAGAAACGAGAGACAGATGGAAGAAGAAGAAGTAGAAGTATACACGGAGGGTTGGACAGGGAAAGAGAGAGAGAAATAGAATGGAAGGGAGGAGAGGGAGAGAGAGAGAGAGAGAGAGAATACAACGCGTGGACACAGAGAGGCGCGTAAACGCCAAAAAGAGTGTTCTTTATAAAAGTGTAATTTGTAGGTGCCTTGGAGCACCGAATACGAAGAAAAACACAGAGAGTAAAATAAAGAGAAAGAGAAGGAGCGCGTGAAATGATAAAAGCTTCTTCGTTGAGTAGTAGTACACCGTGAGCGAGTCAACCAGCGAGTATACGAGTGAGTCTAAGAGAGAAAGAGATAGAGATAGAGAAAAAGAGAAAGAGAAATAGAGAGAGGGAGAGAGAGAAATAGAAGAGAGCGCGTATTTGCGTTGGTTTCGCTTGTTTTTGGCGTGCACGGATGAGAGAAACGGATAGAAAGTGAAAGAGAGAGAGAKAGATATATAGAGAGAGAGAGATTGATAGAGATAGAAATAGAAATAGAGTGAGGAGAGTGAATGATACAAAGCGCGTGGAACACCGCCCGCCCGTTAGTTTCGTCCGACCGACTGTGACTACTATCCTCTGGCAGCTCTTTCGAATATGACTTCTCCTTGAGAGGGGAAAGAGAGAGAGAGAGACGAAACACAACGAACCGAAGGAAGTTCGGGTACTTTCTGCACCCTACGCCCGCGGTAGGACTACGGGAGCGCACTAAGGGCGTGGGCAATTCGAGGCAGTGGGAAACGTAGAGACCGAGAAAGAGAGAGGGGTGTTCCCGGTTGCGCGCCGATGCTGCTCCTACTCTTCCTAGTGGTGGTGGTATTGTCTTGGTAGTAGTGTAACTGATGCTACTATTTCTTCTGGTAGTAGTGATGATGATGGTGGTGGGTGGTGGTGATGGTGGTGGTGGTGATGATGGTGGTGGTAGTTGCAATGCTGGTGGCGACACAGTCCTCCTACTAGACTACATCGATTTTGATTTTCGAAGGCGCGCGCACTTGGCCCCTGGTTCGGCCCATTCATGCCGCCGCTCCCGTCGATGACGACGACGAAGACGAATACGACTATCAGCACGATTACCAAGGACTTACGTCTTCGTGTACTCTCGTTTAACGCTGGGGGAACTTACCCTCTCGAAGGAAGAGAGAAAATCAGGGGAGAGAGATAGAGATGGATCAAGGGGAAGAACACTCTAAAGAGATCCCTTCTTTCTCTTTCCTCTTATTTTTTTTTTCTTTATTTTGTAAGATCGTGAGAAATGAAGTGTGAGAGAGTCCAGAGAAAACCGGGCTTTATTATTCACACAATTGAACATATGTTTTTTATTTAATAATATGACTTTTTATTGGGTACTTAGGTTTCTTTTTTTTATTAATACGATCATCATAATTTTACTTTTATGGAAATACAGGATTGGAAGAATGCAATTTGAGGAAATATGAAACTAGAAATTATACTGTCTTGAATATCTTAATTTATGATATTAAGATTAGATAATAAAAATAGAAATTTTATCCCGGAAATTTTCCAAAACAAAATAGATTTATCATACATCAGTATTTTATTTCTTCTTCCTTTTCTCTTTATTTAAATTACACATGCACCATCAATAATGACGTACATTTCTGTGTCAGGTTGATATCAAGATCGCAATAATATAAGTTCTTATTCTTTGTTTTTCCTTGATTTTATCAGTTTTTTTTTTTTTTGAATGCAATGTATAAACGGTAGTACGTACGTACAACGAAAATACATAACAGCAAAAGAGTCATTTGTATTTGGATACGAATAAAAATGTTCTCTTATTTTTTTTCTTAATTTCGATCAGCCATTTTCTCTTCTAAAATCCGCAAGTCAACAAAGCGAATAACGCGTGTGACAGTATACAAAGGGCGATTGCGTGCGATTCGCAATTGTTCTACTTATCAATAAATAAATATTCGTTAGGACGAATTTAGATCACATAAAGTATCCAAATCCAAATGTTCGCTTAATAGCATCCCAATAATACCTTTCCCAATTCGCTTTTGTTGAATCCTCTTCGCTGTAAGAGCACAATATTTTTGTACAATATTATAATAAATTAAATAAATATTTAATTAATTAATTATAAAAAGATGTAATTAATTACCTTGATGGAACATCAACTTGAATTAGATTAACTTCCGTATGATCATTCTTTTCACAGATGTTAATAGTTACTTCGCTAAAATGTCCCGATGGCCACTGTTTGCAGCGCCATTTTTGTACTATCTTCGTAGGAGAAATTTCTATGAATTCTCCAAATATATTTCCACCAAATAATTCGAACTTTCCGTGTTTCTTCGGTTCGAGTTTTACAGGACCTTTCGTAAAGGCTTGAACCATCTAAAATATTAGATAAGACAAAAATTAATCAACGTATGTGTCATTTCATATAAATAAGAAATTAATATTAAATATAAAATTACCTCTAACGTAGTAAACACATTGTAAAATTCTTCAGCTCTACATTGGAACTTTTGTTGCTGTTTTATAGTAGTGGTTGAAATTTTACATCCTAATATATTATTTTGTTGGGCTTGTTTAGGAGCAATATTCATTTGCATCTATAAAGAAAAAAATGGAATTGTATTAAGAATACAGTTATGAATTATTTTTGTTTTTAATAAGGAGTGAATGACAAACTTTGATACTCACTTTAACGTTAAAGCCTGATGTTATGTTTGTAATATTATCACTTACATTATCTTTTTTAGGCAGTATCATTCCTTTCGTGAATTCTACAAAATAAATATTTGTTAAAATATATAAAATTGACATATTTTCATATTTTTTTTGTTTCTGTTTTCATTCGTTCGTACCTTCTTTCAAAGAGGACACATATTTCTTTAATTTTTCTCTTATTACTTCTTTTCCTTTCGTATGCAAGAAATGTTTTACCTTTTCACCTTCATCAGTGCTATCATTCAATGTAATTTCAATCTGTAATGGAATAAATGATTTGTCACTTAAGTGACAAATACTAGTACAAACTTAATACAATAAAATATTTAAAATGCAATTTAAAAAAAAAAATATGAATATGAGGATAGACTTGAATTAATAAAAAATACTTACATCTACTTCACTTATGTCGTTCTCTTCCGATAGATTTGGAATGTTAATTTTCCCTTCAATATCTTTATGCGATTTATCAAGTGATGTCCACTTTAGCACGATATTCCATTCGTAAAAGAAAATTAGTTTTCCTTTTCTATTATTAGCTACGGCCTCTCCTTCGCATTTTTCAATTTCTGTAATCTTACAGGATACTGAAAAACAATAAATCACAAAATTGAAATAAATGTGTTATTACTTCTTCGTCGGTATCATTATCTTGCATTACCTCCATCACCGTCAATGATCACATTTGTGAAAAGATCTTTAATCTTTTCTTGCGACCAAGCACAAGCATTTTTTTCAGTCCTACAATTTGTTGACAAAATTAGTAATTGTTATTATAATAAGTGATTTATATTTACAAATCATATGCGCTTACCAATGCCAATTGTTAACATTGGTGGCATCAGGCCTTTCTTCAACAATCCAGCGTGGATCACCTTCTCCCCACTTTGCCATTTTGATAAAACTAAATTAATACAGTAAAACTCAACTAAAACAAGTATTTTAATTGAATACGACTACTGTGTTCTGAAAATACAAAACAATTTCTTATTATTATTTAAACAAATACAAAGACAATGTGATATATGTGAGAAATATTTTATTTTACTCAAATAAAATACAATATTATACAGTCATCAGACAACCTATAAGAACCATAAATAGCTATAGTTTATTTATTTTATGATTATTTTATTATATAAAAATATGAATCATTGGAGTTCTTTTCTTAAATACTTTTTTTAACAAGCAGATCAAATTATGAAACAATAATAAATTCATAAAAGTTATTTTAACGTTATAGAATAAGTGATTTAAAAAAAAAATCATTTTGACAAAGAACAAAAAAAAAGTACATGTAACATAACCTAGGAAGTATAAAACTTGATATATAATAAAAATATTAAAAATTGAATAAAATATATAAAAATATAATTTAAAATTAACAAGAATTACATTTACATAAATGATATAAAGTTGAAGGAAAGTAAGGATACTTACATTACTATTTAAAGGCGATCGGCAATGCGTAACTGAGCGATAGTACTAGAAACTAGTTTTTTTTCTGACAGTTCTATACTTAATACAGTTACACTTCGTTATTTTACGTGATAAGTCAAATTTAAAGGCAAGAAATGCTAATCTAAGTACGCGAATGTTTTCTGAGATAAATATAAGAACTCCTTAACTAAGACACTTGTAAAGAAAACCTTCCCGTTCGGAAGTCAGTCGTTACTATTTATGCAACAACGAAACCTCCTTGCCGACGTTCGAAAAATTTTCTGGAAACTTCAAGAACATAGACGCCATTGAAAGCATGCGTGTAGTGTAAGCTAATATGGCGGTTGAATATACGAAGAACGCGATTGCGGCGTCATCTATACGAAAATTTTTTCATTTCTATATCAACCTACAGATAGTGTTGAGAGAATAGTATGAAAGAATTGAAATGAGAACACAATAGTCAACATACATATTTCACTTCTATACAATTTATCATCCATGTCGATAAAAGCTTTGTTATCATACAAGTTGACGATGAAAGAATGGTGGGGGTATTTTTGTTAATATTTTTTACATAATTTATTATCTTATTAATTAATTTATTATTATTTATTTATAATCGTTTTTTTTATTGTATAAATACGAATAGTTTGGTAATGTTTCTTTTTTACGGATACTCTTTTGATCATGCAAATTTGAAATTGTATTTTGGTTAAGAGCAGGTTAAATGTGTTTCGTTTGGATTTAGAACAAGTTATTTTTAATCATAAATGTTTTATTTTTAGTTTGATTATATTTAGGCAGATTTCAAACTTCTTTTATAGACATTCTCTCTCTCTCTCTCTCTCTCTCTCTCTCACTCTCTTTCTCCGTCGATAATCTTTGAAAGAAAAACAACTATTTGAATGTATATAAGTAAGAACGTACGAGAAACATTGTTTTGTGTTATTGCAATTGTTTACATTAATTAGTATTTTTATTTTAATTATGATTATATCTTTTAGCTTCGTTATGTCCAAGAGATTTCCAATGAAATTAAATTAATATTTCGTAACAACAGATAATTACAAAATATTCGTAAATGTGTTTTTATTGTTTAATTAATAATTAAATGTAGATTATATATAAAAGTTGAGCATCGCATAAACTAGTTATACTAATAGATCGCTAAAGGATTAAAAATACTCTTTGACGAAATATTCGGATTAACAAATTTTTAATTAGAAAATAATGAAAAAAAAGAAAAAGAAAATAGAATAACGATCGAAGTGATAAAGAAAAGGTTGGTCATAATTGCAACCAGTTTGAATTTAATCTTTCGTTAACTTTCAATACTTATCGATGAATATTCTTTGTTATAACGATTTAGTTAGATTTATCTTTCAAAGAATAAAGAGGAAATTTTAATTACATGTTGAGTTTTTCTAAGTCCCGTTAATAATAACGCATTGAAGATGAAAAAATAAGAAAAGAAGAAGATATTTTATTCTTCATAAAATTTTTTCAAAATATCTGCCGCATTGTAAACCGTATCAGCAAGTTCATAATTACGCGAGATGCAATTTAGTTCGGACGACAAGAAAAGAAAACTTCTTTTGCTTTTCCTTTGGCATCTGGTATATAAAATGATAGACGTAAATATATACTACATAAATATAAAACACACACACAAACACACACATACATATATATATATATATACAATTTTTAAAAGGAAAAATAACGAAGCGGGGAAAGAAAGATATAAGAAAAAATGTATTCTATTCGCGAATCCGTGCCAAAGGTTGCTTCGCATTAATGTGCCATCGAAAAGTTTAGCGAAAAGCTATAGAAACATTTTCTTTTGCGTCTAACTACCGTCAACACCATCACCATCACCATCACCATCATCAGTACCACCATCACCACATGGAATTATTATTTTATGTTAAAGCGTGATTAAAAGTTTGTACAGAATCTTTGGATTATTCATGCCAACTCGTAACACGAGTAAGGTAATAACAGTCGAAGTATCTCAAGCTATCTCGAGGTCGTCGATGAAAAATAGATAAATATTTCTAACGTTACCTGCGATCCTTGCAAAGATCATTTTATGAGGATGTTAGGTAGAAATACGTGCAGACTCGGGAAATATTTCAACGTCCAAATTTCTACCTAAGAATAATGGGATTTTTGTAAGTGGTAAGTGCTTATGATCGAAAATCATCCATCTTGGGATTTCAATCAAATATGACCGAAGTGGATCGCACTTAATATTCGAATAAAACCTCTTAGGTTTCTTACTTTTAAGGTTAATTGAAGGTACGATCAAAAAATTGAGAAAAGAAGAAGAATCGAGTAAGTAATAATATTTATTTATTTGATCATCGAGGAAGAAGATCGTAAAAGAATAATGTTCAAGCAATTTCATCAGGCATCAGAGTCTCGACGCGTTAAACCCGAGGGTAATTCGTCCGAGATAATATTCGTATCATCCCCTATTTCTTTCTAATTCTTTTTTCAGTTTCTCTTTCCAGTCTTAGCAGCAGAAGCAGCAGCAGTAACAACAGCAGCAGCATGACGACAAGGACGAAGACAACGACAACGGAGAGGACAAAAGTTCCGTATGGTATAATAAAAATCCCACTTCAGCCGTTGCCTTTATCAAAGCCTAGGCGCAGTTGTGAGCCATTTGACCCGAGAGACCAAAGTTTCCTCCTGCGTGAGGATCCTCGTAGGAGAGCGGTAGCATGGGCACCCCCTGGCATCTTTTACTCCGTCTCGCTCGCTCTCTGGTCAGCTACGGGAAAAGGTGGTTATTGGTGGAGCGGGTGCATCGGAGAGGACTGTAGGATCCGTAAGTAAAAGGCTCACTCACTCTCTCTCCCTCTCTCTCTCTCTTTCTTCCTCTCGCTCATTCTCTCTCTCTCTCCTTCTCTTTCTCTCTCACTTATTCTCTCTTTCTCTCTTTCTCGATATAGAGGTGGACGGTTAGCAGCGGCTCGTGACAGGGAAGGTTGAAGAGGTGATAGTGACGGAGAAGCCAGAGGGAGACCAGGAAGAGTAGGACGTGGAGGAGAAGCTGGAATAGAAGGAGGTGGAGAAAGAAGAAGAGGATGAGGATGTGGCAAATCTGGCGTGGAGGGATACGGGGTGGTGAATGACGTCACGTTGCTAAAGCGACGCGGCAACGCTAAGCGTCTGCGTGGGCCGGTGGTGGTGTCTGGGCCGGGATCAATAGCGCGCCAGCAACCAGGTAGTAGATGTGAGTGCCTGTGGGTTCTTCAACGACGGCAGTCCAGGAGACGAACCTCCCGAGGTAAGACCCTTTCGACGAATCGAGTGGAGCTCCAGTGGCACACCGGACAGCACCATGCCAGAATCACAGCAACAGAGGACCCTGATTATTTAGGACCATCTTTATCTCCAGGTAAGAACATCACATTTTTATTCTATCTTGATCTTTCTCGATCGATTTTCCCTAGCTTCAAATATATCCTCGCTGCTGCTGCTGCTGCTGGTACTACTGCTACTACTCTTACTACTACTACTATTACTACTTCTCCTTTTCCTTCTCTATATTTCATCTTTCTTCATCTCTTTTCATCCTCCTTTCGATACGTTCTTTGTCGTCCCGCTTGGAGAGTGGTCCAGGCTCCGGGCAACCCTCCATCGCCCTCTGGGCTCGGCTACCAGGGTAACAGCGAGTTTCACGGATTCTGTGAAATTCCATTGCCCTCCCTTCCTTCCTTCCTTCCTTGCTTACTACTGCTCTCGAATTTTCGAACCTTGCCCCGACCAATTCGTTCAATTCATACCGAGAAAGGAAAGATATTAAGTGAACTATTTTTGAGGGAAGTGAAGATGTCGGGATAGAGCGCGGGAGACCTTACTTACGTAGGTATTACATACATAGATATCATACACATACACACAGACACATACACACACATACACACCATCTATACACATATATGTAAATACATATTTGCGCACGTACGTGTACATGTGTCTCTGTGTACAGAGGGCGGAGAAATACAGAGAGAGAGAGAAAGAGAAAGAGAGAGAGAGAGAGAGAGATAGAGATAGAGATGACTAGAGTGAAAGAGAAAGACAGATAGAGGATCCAAATGAAGATGGGATAAAAGGGAATACAGAAAAAAAAGAAAAGAGAAAAAGTTACACGAGAAAGAAATATGAGAATCTGTGCCGGACTTTGCCGTGACGTTTATCAACGCTTTCAAATATGCGGATCGTTCCTCTCTTCGTAGATGAAAGTATAATTACCTAGTAGCACCAGCAGCAGCAGCAGCAGCAGTAGCAGCAATAGTAGTTGTAGTAATAGTAATAGTAGTAGTAGTAATAGTAACAGTAACAGTAGCAGCGGTAACAGTAGTGCCAGTGGTGGCGGTGGCTGCAGCCTCCTTCTTTCTGCTTCTCTCTCTCCTCTCTCTCTCTCTCTCTCTCTCTCTCGTTCTCGCTGTTACTCTCTTACTCACACTCGCATAGCTTTCTGGACTCCGATCAGCGCCACGAGGTGAAAAGTTTGATCCAGGCAGGGAGTGTCGTGTGCTCTCGGGGTTTTCCTTCCTCCTTGCCGAATATATTTTTGCTCGGCGAAGCGATACGAGAGAGAGAGAGAGAGAGAGAGAGAGAGAGAGAGAGAGATTTCAAAGATTACTTTTTTATATATACATTTTTATATATACATTTTATATATATATATATATATATTTATATTTTTCTTTATTTTTCTCTTTCTTTCTTCCTCTCTTTTTTTTTTGTTTTTTGGGGGAGGGGGAGGTTAAAGGTAGGGGTGAGTTAGGTTGTTTGTAAAGTATTTGTGCATCTTTCGTAAAAAGTTTTTGGTGTTTGTTATTTTAAAGAACATTTATCTTATTTCTATATAGATATATGTGTGTGTGTGTGTTTTTGGTGGGTACAAGAGAGAGAGAGAGAGAGAGAGAAGGATGTTTTCCTTTTGGAAATTTGTCGAATTAATCGAAGTAGAAGACAAATAACAATTACGTTTGTCATATTTGCTTGATTCGCTTGACATCGAGAAATAATTTTCATATTTATATCGTTTGAATATTTTTATTATATTTTTCTCTATGATCATTTTATAAATTTAAAACGTATTTACATAAATCACGTAAAATGTAGTAAGATTAGTTGTTAACAAATATTCTTAATTTTATGAATTTAAGGCTTGTCATTCATTTTCGTAAGTTCGTATAAATATTCTTGAATTATTTGAGCTTTTTGAGAAATTTGTGTCGATAAATTTGATCATTTAAAATGAGATACAAATAATTACAATATAATGAAAAATAGAAAAATACGTGAAACGAATGAAATACATCGTAACATCTGTCATTAGAAAATGTTCGTATTATTGAACTCCGGTCATCCGTTATTTGATTGAAGAAAGAATTTTCCTTTTAACGCGTATCGGCAACGTTCGATGTTCGATGTTCCGTCGAACTGGATCGTAGCTTCGTTAATTGAATTCCGGTTCATACCTCGTTAATTTTTCTCCTCATATTTTTCTTTTGTCAATGATAGAAAGAGAGAATAATGAAGGAATAAAATATTTTCGTTGACGAGAATATGAAAAAAAGGGGAAAGAGAAAGTTGGAATGAGAGAGAACGAAATTTTTCCTGAAAAATTCGTCGACGTCGAAGATAACGGTTTTGCGCGGCAGCTTGGTATCGTTTTTCGTGACGTTCATTGGTGGAAAGGGATAACGGAGAAGAACGCGTTGAAATTACGGATGACGGACGGACGTTTAACGCGACAAATTGACGTTAGTAATGGAATAAAGGGTTTGTTCGAATTCGCAAGAACTCGAACCCCTTGCTCCAAAGAGAGGACTAATTGACGTTTCTCAAATTACAATATTTCTATTAAAGCAGAAATATTTTTTTCAATGCATTAGTGTATTTCTTTCGTTTATATTCCATGTATTTCCTTTTTTAATTTTCTTTTCTTTTCTTTTTATCAACTCTTTATATCACTTGACCTTTACACAAGCATTTTAATTCCTTAATCTTGTACGGTATTCTTTCGTTTAAATCATTTTTATTTTCCTTCGTTCCACGTTCATACCTATCGTCTTCTGATCTCTCAATAAGAATTATTTCGTTGATCTTGTCAATGAGAATAAAAGTCGATGCATCATTCTTCCTTCGTTGTTAAATCGAGACCACGTATCTTCTTTTTCTTCTTCTTCGTTGTCGTCCTCGTCGTCGTCCTTCATCGTTCGTCCTCTTCAACTGTCTCAAACTCAATTCTTCTTTTACAGCGTGTTTGATCTAGAACATGTTATACCCAGAAAATATTCGACGTCGAGAGCGATGCCAGCCGATAAATCGGGCCGAACTGAGTACACGTATCGACAAAGTTTGTCCTTTCATATTAGTATCGTGTTTGAAGATTGATTATAGAAATAATGCCTCCATAAATCTATTACGTTCTAGACCTTCGACGTTGCTTCTATACGCACATACGTTCCCTAATATGTTATATGTCATTTTTATACCTTAAATATTGAATTCAACCTTTCCTTTATTTCAAAGACCATTTTTTTTCTTCTAGAAAATTATACTTTTTATATTATTCTTTTCGTGTAGTTTTCTTCTCTATGATGAATATGATAAAATTGTATCGAAAAAGTGTACATCACAGTATGTGATGAAAGAATTTTTCATTGAAAAATTACCGATAGCGTGTTATTTTTTTCATTAATTTTATTTTATTTAAATATTTATTTCATGAAATTAGTAAAGTAATTCTTTGTACGAAAATGAATACAATCTTCATAGTATTCTATATTAAAAAAAAAAAGGAAATGTGTTTGATGAAAAGAATATTTTGTTGTTTTTAAATAAGAGAGTCATATAACCTTAGTTACTTTGATTTTTGTATTTATTTTCATTTATGATTTAAGATATACATTTATCTTTTAAGATATATTATAAATCAATTATTAACTGAAAACAATTTATTTTAACTTGTAATTAAACTAATTTTCTCCAATACTAATAATGAAATAATCCCTTACATATTAATCTTAAAATATGTTTAATGTTCGATTGCTACTTCAGTATCGTGTTGCCAAAAAAAATATAATACTAAAATACGATATGTGTTAGAGTTTAGGTTGGGGGTAGGGTAAAAAGAGAGAGAGATAGAGAGATACAGAGAATGTAAAAAGGTATTGCTATAGTTTGGACCAAGCAGTCCCTCAGTCGAGTAGGAGCAAGCAATCAGTATATAATCCCTTGACTATTGCTACAGACAGTGGAACATTTTGTTCTCGAGTAAGATCTTTGTGAGTCCGATTCTCCCTTCTCGGATTCGAACTTGCCACTTTGAAACGGCCATACAGTTTCGATTTACCAAAGCTTTTTTCTCTTTCTCTCTTTTTCTTTTTCTTTTACTTTCCAAATGATTCCTAGTTCGTGTATAGTGTTCTATCCGTTTGTTGGAACATGCAAAAAATATCGGTTACGATAGAAATATCTTTATTGGGTTTGTTACGTCCTTTGTTGGGGCATCCGGAGAAATTTCCTTATCGGTCCAACCGATAATAGGGATATTTTAGTAATAGATGGGCCCAAAGATACCGAAATTTTCGTAGGAAAAATGTATTATTTCTACTCATTTTATAATGGAGTATCTTTCATCGGCTACTCCTACCCTAAAGGTACAACGATGACCTTAGATGGGAAAAGTATTAGTAACAGGGAAAGATCATTGCAGTCCAGTTGATCCAGTTGATCCAGCAAGTTGGCCCAGTCAGTTGGTCTAGCAATTTCAGTCAAGTTAGTTTGATCTATATTCGGCGGAATCATAGTCAGTTGATCAGCACATTATCAGTTATGTACAACACATTAAACACTTCTGTGACTAGTTACTACTAGTAGGAAGTAAGCAAATTAAGGCAGATAGTGATACAGGGTCCGAGCATCACGCTAATCTGCTGTATATAACAAATATTATATATATCTTCAGTTAAACATAATTAGGGTGTGTTTTTCTTGGATCAACTCCTTCTGCCCTTACAACGTGGAAGTGGAAAATGATAGCATTTCTTTGCATAGTACGGGAGTGAAAACCAGTGCATGATCGTACACCCAACATATAGTATCGACTAGATAAAAAATGATTTGAATTGTAGTAAACGCTAGGAAAGAAAGAAATAGAAATATCGTTGATAGGTTATCGCATTGTATTTATCATTTAAAACTCACAGTTAATTTTTTTGTTATCTTCTTTTTTATCTTTATATATCTTTCAACGGTCACACGGTCAATGGAAAAGAGCAAAGTTCGAAAACCGTTGAATTGAAACAGAAACATCTTTTTCTTTCTTTTTTTTCTTTTTTTTTTTAAACGTATTTAGAGAAACAATGCATTTAATTTTGTTATTAAACGTGAACACATTCAGTTTCATTGTGTGTTTGATGTGAATAAATAAAGAAAAACAACGAATTAGAAAAAATGTAAAATTCATTGGAATCGTCGAAGATTCGTTAAACAAACAAGCCGGAAAGAAAGCGAAGGAAAGCGTTTTCCAAAATTCAGAATTCAATTTTACGGAAAGTCTGATTTTCCAGTAGGCTCCAGTAGAAGCAAACGACAGGGTTGAGGATGTGCAAATAAAACAAAATTCTATCCTATGAGTCGGATAACGCGCGTCGACCAACTCGCTCTTTCCTTTCCTTTCTAATGGAGTTATCCTTCCTCGAGAATTTAGCATACAAATGAAATAATAGCGTAGAAATAATTTCAAGGGACAACGTATTGGAAAATCTTACTTCTTCTATTTCTTTTCCTCCTCTTCTTCCTCCTTTTACTTCTTTTTCTTTACGTAAATATTTACTTCGTTGAATTATTTGGGTTTTTAAAATGTTTTTTGTTTCGTTTTATATTTTTTTCCACATTTCTATAGTGTCGAGTTTTTATCGAGCATTTTATACTTTGTAATAGTGAAAATAAATTATTACATAAGCTTTACTAAAATCAAAGAATAATTTTAACAATTTTTGTTCTTTCAACATTTCGACGTACATCTTTTCTTATTAGTTATCAGTCATTATAATCGGACAAAATGATTTTACTTGGAAGCAAAGATAACTATTTCAAGTAAATAATTAATTTACTAGAGCTCGTAAATAAATACATTAGATCAAAGAGAGAAAACCAAGAATATACAAACTACTCTACTTTGAGTAACTGACTTAATCGAAAACAAGAAAAATAATATTAGAAATAAAAGAAAGTAAGAAAGAAGAAGGTACAAAGATGTAAGAGAGAAACAAAAACAAAAAACGAACATTTAAACGTTCCTTCGAATTTCTTCGCAGTTATCGAAAGGATAAACTTTTCTTTTGCTCATTTTATCTCGTCATAATCGTTATCAGATTTAAAGATACTCTTTGAAACTTTGCGCTTACTTTTTTGATCGTTTTACTACTCAAGAGAGATACTTTCTCTCTTTCTTTTCTTTTTTTTTTTTACTTTCAACTAACAGGGTAAAACCATTTGGAACAGTTTTATCGTTGTCTTATATGTATATATGTATATTTATATTTATTTATTTTTCTTTCCCTGAAGAAATTACTTCTTTCTTTTTTCGATTTTTTCATTTTTACCCTTAAAAGAAAAACAGTTGGTAGGGTTTTACCACCCACCATTTAAAACCAGACCAACACTCCCATTCCGTTAACGGAACTTGCAGCACTCGCGTTCGTTACGCAAATTGTTTTTCATGCGCGTTTAACCAAACCTTTATGAAAGTTTGTAGGAGAACGTCGTTGGTGAAAATAAACGATGGCCGGACTTGACGAACACACGAGACTGCATCCCCGAGTACTGAATGACTCGGTTTTGCTTACAACTCGGAACTTACTACCAAGCTTATACACTTGTATGTAATATATGTATGTATGTACATACGTGTATATATATATGAGCATCGTATATAAAACGAAACACATACATACGTCTAATGCAAATAATTATTGAAATATAATTAACCCCTACATAGAGGGGTACCGCGTAAGTCTTGCTATGTTTTTAATAAATATTTTTATTTTTAAAAATAAAATTATAAATAATAACACAAAAAATAATCTATTAGATAATATATTCCAGAAACCTTAAAGAGTACTCTAATACATTTTTTCTAATTTATTAAATACCAATAACGTTGAAAAATAACATCCCCATGGTTTAGTAAAATCCATCATACCGACAGAGGGTTAATTAGAGTACCGGTTAAAAAAGAATATTAAATATTATATCTAATCTAAATGAAACGATAAATGAGAGAGAAAAATATATATACGTAAAAAAAAAACATATTAGAAACTAAGAAGAATGACGATGAAGAAAGGTAGGAAAGGCAGAGGAGAAGTAATCAAAATAAAAACGAACTCCCGGTTGTTTAATGTTTTGTTTAAACATATGTTACATACGTCATTCCTCAGCCTGTGTCTATATTTCAATGTTATTGTTTCTTTTATTTCTATTAAGAATCTCATCGTTGAATTCATGAAGCCTACATACCAGGAGGGCGATCAACATAAGAAATTATACAGTAAACGCGACTGGAAAAAAAGGAAAGATCATTTTCGAAAATACGCCGCTAGGTTTCGTTATGTTCGCCAATGTTAGGTTTATAACGTCATATTTTTCATTGACAAATGTTGACAATACTACATCATTAGCAATTGTATTAATGTTTTTTTAATTTATAAAAAGTAATATTTATTTAAAAATGGTAAATAAACGTATTGTTCATGGGTGTATAAATGGACGAATCAAGGATCGTAATAAAAATGCTAAATTAAATCAGAGAAATACGTCTTTATTCACTGTACCACAGGTAATATAGCCTTAATTGATGGCTATTAATTACTAATATAAAACAATGCAATGATGCAAATGTTTTTTAACTCTACTTATGCTATAGAAATTTCTAGTCTTGTAAAAAGTGCAATTTACGATAATAAATTACAATTTACTTTTAATCGGACTTTTTAAATTTAGTTTTCCATCCTTTACTCAACTGCGACTAGGTAAGATAAAATTGAATAGATTTACACAAGTTGATGATAATATCTTTGTAAAATAATAACAAATTTTTTCTTATTGCTATTTTTAACGTTAATTATAAGATTTGGTTAATTTATTTTGACTAACGCGTGAGTACAATTGTTACATTCCCGCGATAATAAACAAGGTTTTAAAAACCTGACATTAGCCACACTAACGCGCTCTAGTGGTAAAAGATCTGTCCCCTCATTTTTAGACATTTGTAATACATTGCTATCACCCTCCTGTTATCTAGGCTCCGTGGTTCAATTTATAAACACATTGACTTTATGTTCGTTGTAAAGGTGATTCGGAGTTAATCTAGTTTACTGTGTAGCTATTTTCACATTTATTGTTAGTCTTCTTCCAACACTGAGAGACGTATAAACGATATTAAATCGTTTTAGCTTAACGCAGCGCTATCGCGTTGTTCGCTTATTGTGTTGAAATATGTCGGGATGTTTTGTCACGATGGTCACAATTCGTAACGCGCTCGGATCCGAATGTAACGAATGAGCAGCATGATCACGATGATTCGGTATTTCACGTAGATAAACGAACGAAGCGTTATCGAGCTGTATGACACAATCCGACACTTTTAAAAACCTGTTCGAGTTATTTAACCCGTAAAGAGGGAATTTGTACTTTGCATCGAATTGTTTTAATAAATGTGTCGTTAGTAGAGTTCAGTAGGCGTCTAATGGCATGTGAGGTAAGAGTGGAGTGCCGTGAGTTGGGCCGTGTACATGAGCAGGACAATTAGGCACTTCCGTGCAGGTCTGCTAGCTAAATAGATCGTTTGTGCATAGATACAGTTACTCTACGTTCGATTTGTTCTAATGGTAATTTTCGGATTAGCGTACGTTTCGTTCGACTCGGTAAGTTCTCGTATATCGGGATTGTTCTTGTGAGAATTCTAAGTGCTAAGTATAAACAGTACAAAGTTATTGCATTGGGCTGGTTGCATCTTAAAGTATAGTTCAAGGAAAACTCAGAATTACACGCCTAAGTGCGAGACCCCCTTAACTTGTCGGCTACCTAGCGTTCATCAGCCCGGGTAATAGCACTCACAACCTTACGAACAGTCACATGACTGGATTACTAGAATATTCCAGGGTCCAGGTCGTGTACTCGAGAAGTCAAGGCGTATCTACGACGAGGAAAAGTGTATCCTTAAGTTAAATTGCAGATCGAACTACACCTCGTGGCATCTGCAGGTTTCCGGCGTGCGAAAAAAAAGGTACCTCGCGGCGTATTTGCATTTCTGCTATTTCTCTTCTTTGACTGTCATCGAGTCACTATCAATTTGTATAATTTCCTTCTGAAATAAAGCATTTTGCTTGTCCCAGTTTTTCTTTCAATTTTGTGAGAATTTGTATGTTGACGCAAGTTGCATTGTTATCGCGTAAATTGGTGTACATTGATTTACTTATTAATTTCATTCATTTCTGCGATAAGAATATTGCATATAACTCACGATTTCAATAATTAATAATTTTTTTCTTACTAATTTCTCTAGACAAAAGCTCTGGAACTAAAAACGGTTAAATAAGTATCAAATTTATTTCGATTATACGTACATGTGCGGATTTTGTTGCTATGCAAATGATATGCATATGTGCGCGAGTGTGTGTACTGTTGGAGAGTGATATACATATGCATACGTGTATATATGAGCTGCATATATAAGACCAAATACATCTAACGTAATTTATTATTGAAATATTATTAATTAGGTTAGAATTTGTGCAGATACCGGTAAATGAAAGAAATTCAAATATGAGTGTATGTATGTATGTAATAGTATATATTACTTTTGATATACGTAAATGGTTATCGGTCTTTGTTTCTTAATTATATTTATATTGGTTACGATTATCATTTTTTCCAACAATAATGTTAATTTTTTACGATAAGGCAAATAATTTAATGAAGTTTTCATATTAATCTTATAAAAGTAAGTGCATACGTTATATTCTAATTTAATATTTTATACATATACATTATCTAATTAACCCTTTAAAGCATATATGGGATATATTTATCCTAAATATGTTTTCTGTTTCAATAACTAACAATAATTTTCTAAATCTTCTAAAATTTAATTTAATTGTTTAATATGCTTTATTAACTTATGTATCAGGTATTTAATTTTGTGATATTTTAAAATAAAACCAACAACTTGTTTGATTAGCAATAATACAAATTGGCATAAATATTAGTTAGTGATTTTTACCTGAATATAAACGATATAGATTCACTTCTAAGAAAATATCCAATTAAATATTCGATACACGACAACCATCTTCTTCTTTTCCAAGAATCTGAGCACGTAATCTTTCAAGAGTATTAACTTCGTTTCGGGATTAGGCGTTTCATCGCGGTTATATCATTCCGTTTATATACTTGTGCCTATATTAGAAAAAATGAGAGACAGAAAAGAGAGAGAGAGAGAGAGAGAGAGAGAGAGAGAAAGAGAGAGGAATGGAAAGAGGGTCGGATTACTTTAATCATCGCGTGTTCAACGGAAAAGAAAAGAAAGGAAGGAGAAAGAAAAAAAAAGATAAAGAAGAACAGGGATGAAAAATGGAAAGGATAAAAATACATTACCTCGAATGGGACTTATGTTGAAAGAAGATCAAGTATTTAATGGAATGATAGTGTATTAAAAGATAACGCTTGCATAGAGATCATATAAATATATATATAATATTGAATATTTTTCGTAGATTTTATAATTCAATATCGCATTGATCTATTTAAAGTGTCATTTAATCTTCTTTAGTTTTTCTAAATCGTATAAAGTCAAATTTATATTCAAAGATAATCAGATTTTTCGATTATATTTTGAATTTTTTTTTATCGAAATACTTTATTTAGATATTATTATTTATTGTTATAGAAATATGTATATTTCTATTACTTAAGTATTTACCGGTTTGATGTCAAAAATAGTTGGCGTGAATCTAAGCCAAAATAATTTTCCACTGTTTAATGCTTTAGCATTTATCAAATATTGTCCGGATTTTTGAATGTAATTTAAGTGGACAATATGAAATCACGTGGGAAAGGTGAATGAAAGAGAAAGAGAGAGAGAGAGAGAGAGAGAAAATATAACAGCGATAAATGCGAATAAGAAATTTATTCGGAGAAACACGTGAACGGAAATAATCAATAAATATTTTCCATTTGCAAGTAACTATTATTGAATAAAGCCTTGCCTATTTTTATTAGGTAATTGACTTTTATCTCTTCAGACTTAAGTAATGTCCTTGTTTGCTTTCAATGAAGCCAAATTTACAAATTGTCATCGTTGATTATTATTATCTTCTATTATTTCTTAAGACAGAATCATCTGTTTTTCTCTTGAATTTCTTTTCTCTATTTTTTCTTTCCCAAATCAAACAGATCTTGTTCTTAACACATTTGTTACTACACTATTTCTATTGGGCTATTAAATCATAGTCGTTTATTGCAATGTTGTGATCTTATCTTTTGCTTTCAATGAAGCCAAATGAAAATTTTCATCGTTTATAGGTTGATAATTTTGGTCATCGTTTGTTCGTGTTTTTTTTTCTCAAATCAAACGTTTCTTGTTTTCAACAGATCGTCGGGCGAGATATTTTTCTGAGAACTGCTTGATTTATGTTATTTCATTTACATTTGTTTTTGTTTTATATAACGATATAAAAGTATTGTCTCTCGATATGTTTTTAATCATTGCATGTATAAAATTTAAACAAAACAATTTAAATATTTGATATATATAATGTTTTTGGAAATATTTTAATCCGGATAAAGCTGTTTAAATTTTATTTAAATCTACAATATTTTTCTTTTTTATTTAAGAACGAATTTAATGAATTTATTATGTTCAAAAATTGTGTGTAATAATTTGAAATATACAGTAAAATTAATAGTTATTATTTAATATTAAATCGGATTATATTATCGAACGTGTTAATAATTTGACTTTTTGATTATTGTTATTTCCAATAAGAATTTCTTTTTGTTTAAAAAGTGAAATTATGATAAAGCGTGTTTGCAAAGACTTGCATCGAAAACTCTCGAAAATGTATTATATCCTTTTTGATAATTTTCTTGGCATTAGAATAGAATATCTATTGCGTATGTATATACTGCGTTATTTGTATTCTTTCATGGACTCGTGTGAGTCTTATATGAACGCATGTAAATAGTCTAACCAAGTCAGAAAGTAACGGAAAGAGAAGACGTTCGCTACATCCGTGAAACAAGTGTTAATTGAAGTTTAACTTTCTAGTGCAATTTCAATTCTCTTCTTATTTTTTTTTTAACATTAACACATTTTAAAGAATATATTCGTTTAATCATCAATTTAATTACTCAAACTAAACCATACCAGAAATACTTAACAATTTAATTATTACGCAGCACATTCAATTAATAATGTAAACATTACACATATTTTTATTAAGAATTATACTTTATGAATAACTAATTTAATTACTCAGAGTAAAAAAACGTTTTAGAAATTCTTAATAATTTAATCAATATACTCCAAATATATATATATATGTATATATATATATATTTTTAACAATTTGATTACTGGATGAAACACAAAAATAAATAATCCAGACCGTATATTTTTTTAATCCGAAATATTATACATTGTAATAAAAGTGAAAGCAAAAATAAATTAATTATTGAGATGACAATTTTCGATGACAAATAAATTAATAAGAAATAAATTTGATGATTTTAGGCCGCCGCGATGTGGCCTGGAGTACAACTTCTACTACTGTTACTAGCAGTCCTGCTACATTCTTCAAGGTAAGTCGTAATATTATTGTTTAATTATCTTATGTTCCACTTATTTCATATCGTTTGGACTTAAAGTCAGTCAAGGACATTGGTGCATGGAACGATATAACAAATTCGTTATTGGAACAGTGTCAAAAACCTCAATGGCTTAATGCCAATGACATTTTTCTATCGTTTCTCAAGTTTTGCGCGATTCTCGAAAAGATATTTGAACCGATTCGATTGACCTTATCGATTATTATTTATCGTTTCGATATCATCGAAGCGTTTCGATGATTGTGTTTTTTTCGAAATAAATAAATGCAAGAGGAAGAAAAAGAATTAAAGGGAGAGAGAGAGAGAGAGAATATAAAATGATAGGAAAACGATACGAGACAGGATATTTCAATGTCAATAAAAAATTATCGTGTTTACTTGGAAAAGTAATCAAAGTTCTTCTACACGTTCAATCCTCGAATAAAAACCAATCGTTTCTGCTTCACGCGTTCAAATATTATAGTTTGATTCGTTTTTACGATCGATATTGATTATATATAGCACATTTAATAGTTTTTCCAATAGATTTTAACTAGTTTTTATTTTTACGCAAATAATATTTTATCATATTATTTAATAAAGATAATAAAATGTAACAACATCATCGTGAAAATATGTCTTATTATCGTGAAAGTGTTATTTCTAAATTTATTATTTATGTATGTATACGTAAATTTACGTAGTTGTTTATGTTGATTTAATATGACTAATTAACCAAAAAGTGTCATGATGGAAGTTCTTTGTTGAAATCATAGAAGTAGAATAATTTCTGTACTATACTATATGCATATGTACATCGTTCTTGGCAGCTTCTTTGTGCGTCTATTAATATTCCACGTCCACTTATCGCAAACTGCTCTCAAGTATTATCCCCCGTAATTTATCCTTTCTTTTTCTATTTTCTAATAAAATATGAATTTTCCATTGGACACTTTACAAACGTTAAAATAACAATCTTACAATTAAATTTCAATCAAATATTCTAAATACTAGATTGATACTGAAGAAAAAATGTAGATTTCATCAACATATTAGTTTCGATTTTATAAATAAATAAAAACAAAAATAAAAGAGAGAAAAAAAGAAAAAAAAATTCAATTTAAATGATCGTGCATCGAGAAATTTCAAAAAAAAAAAAAAAGAAAATATGATGCGGGTTTTCTCTGTACACGATGATTTAATTGGACGAAAAAATTCACTGATCTGACGCACACGTACACGTGCATATTATACCTAGGTTACAGAAATGCATACACAGAAAAGCGTATTTCCAGTGGAAAAAGTTGAAAGATTGAAAAAAGAGGATAGGATGGTATCTAGCCGTCGGTGATTTCACTTTGCAATTAGCATTGGTTTTACCTTGATATGCGAAAAAAAAAGAAAGAAAAAGAAAGGGGTAAAAAAGGAAGGAGGAGGAGGAAGAGGTGGCTTGTTGGTGAGCGCCGGTAGTTGAGCGTCATCAGGCATTCATTTGCAACTAATGACGAACCTGTAACATTCCTGGAGTATCAGTAAAACTGACATCTACAAGACACATATGAACTAGTAGGAGAGACACGTTATTCTGACTTGATAGATAAATGGCTGGTACGAAGTAACGAGCTGCAATAGCAGCAGCAGCAGAATCAACAGTAGTAGATGCAGTTGCTGACGATTTGAAAACCGTGAAACTAACGCGCCGATTTAACCGACGCGTATTTCCGACTTTTTTTCTTTTTTTTTCTTTCTTTCTTGAATAACCCAGCTAACTTTCGTGTCACTTACTGTCACCACATCTAATTACTACAATTCTACTAACTTTTTAGGCCAATTCATTTCATCATTTCGATATATTATATATTTTTTCTTTTTATTATTTTCTACCTCATTTTTCTTCAACTTTTTATTCGAACTTTGACGATATTTTAATAATGTATGCGCATAAAAATCGATATTAATTATTCATCATACTATTTGAACTACATTCCTATTTCTCTCTCTCTCTTTTTCTTTTCATCTTTTTTTCGATAGAACTTAGAAAATGATTTGATCGTTGAGAGGGAATATCGATCGGTATAAAAATTAGCCAAAGATCGTGAGATAACACGATCTCGAAGTTTTTCTAAATAAAGTTGACAAGAAAACGAGTTTAAGCGGCAATATTTTCACCTTTGCTACGAAAGTTAAGTACAATGGTACTTCTTTCGATTCGAAGTCTTTGTGTCGAAGGATCGAAGATATAGAATGGGTATCGAAAAATAGAATATAAAATGGAAAGAAAAGAGACACAGAAACATAGAGAAAGAGAAGAAGAAGAAGAAGAAGAAGAAGAAGTAGAAGAAGTTTTACTAGATAAGGTATAAGAAGAAGAAGAAGAAGAAAAAGAAGGGGGAGGAAAGGAAAGAGACAGAAAGAGTTGTTTAGAAGGGGCTATGGTTGATGTTGGGGCCAAGAAACAGGGTTGAAATTTTAATATGCGAATAGAGATAAAGATGGAAGGTTGTATGTTGATGCCCATGGCGCCAAAGTCCGGGTCGGGGTGAAGCAGCTTTGAATAGCCTTGGTCCGAGGCGCCTCTCCTAACTTGCAGTGCACACCCTTCTCACCCTACTACTTCTATTCCACCCCCATCTTCACCCCTACCTCTTCTTCCTTCTCTTCCTCTTCGTTCTCTTCTGGTACCATCTTTCTCTCTCTCTCTCTCTTTCTCTATGCTAACCCTTGCACACCCCTTCCCTTCTTCTTCTTCTTCTTCTTCTGGAAGTTCAGAACGCGGCTTGCCACCACCGGGTGGCTTCAGGGGAGGGAAGTTTTTCATTAGAGATCAGCCCGGAGCTACAGACTGGTTTAAATATTTCACCGGAACATCGTCAAGAATCGTGGCACGTAATAACAAAAAATCTGGGATGTCAGGGCAGCGCGAACTTTCACCAACACCATCCCACGCCACACCTCACCTCACCTCACCTCATCTCATCTCACCTTTCTTCACCTCAACTTACCAAACCAAACCACAACTGCGGTTCTCTTATTCCTATTCTAAGCGACAAAACATAATATATTTTATCGTGTCCTCCTTTCTTTCAAAACAATCAAAATATTTAATAATGATAAATGTTAATATATCTAAAAATAATTGAATTGGTTTTGAAGAATTTGTTTAATTTTTTTTTTTTTTATAAAATTTTGTCTAGCTCGAGTTACTTAAACGTGGCTTTTGGGTTATAGTTTTTTTTTTTTTTTGAATCGATTGAATATATTAAGAATCAAAATAAATTAGAAATTTTATATAAGGTGTAATATTTACAAAAAAAAAAATCAACATATCCAAATATTAATCAAATATCAAGTTTATTGATATAGATATGTGTTTATAATAGATATTTGTAGTAATATATTATTCTCTTAATAGAAAATAATTCCTATCTTACAAAGTGTTATAATATATTACTTGAAAAAAAAAAGAAATATTTTTATTGATATAGATATGCATTCATAATATAAATTGTTAATAATTTATTATTTTCCAAGCAAACTTTTTGATTAAATGTAAAATATTTTCTTCATTTTAGTTTGACGAGAGATCAAGGATTGAATTTTATTTGAAATATCGAAGAAATGAAAAAACATGTAGACACAAAGTACTTTTGCAATAATCTCTCTCTCTCTCTTTCTCTCTCTCTCTCTCTCTCTCTTGCATATTCCCGAATAACTTGCATAGCATCGATTACAAAAGTTACTATCTCAGAATGCATTTTTTGTACACACACTTCCCAGGATCTCATTTGACTTTATACGACATTTTCAATAATATATTCCAGTGTGGATTTAATTTAGGTGTCGCTTTTCCTTCGTTCTCGATACAATATACAAAACAATTTGAACGGGAGAACGAAATAAATAAACGTGATTAAAAGTTTCTTCTCGTTCCTTCAATAGCATCACCAATTTCTCTCTCTCTCTCTCTCTCCCTCTCTTTCCGTATCTTCTTTTTTCTCACCCTCTCATCCCACACCTTGAGTTCAGAACTCGTTCGTAAACTCCTTTAAGGAAGACAGCTTTTCTTTAACTTCGGAAACGATTCGAAATCGTACGATTTCTTCGAGCTTATAAAAAAAAGGAAAACGAAAGAAAAAAAACATTAAATTATTTCTGTCACTAATACGATTTCAAATAAAAAAAAATAGGATGAAAGTTTTCTTTTTCCTTTTTTATTTATTTTCTCTCTCTTTCTCTTTCTCTAATAAATCAACTTTGATCTCTTATTTCGAAGATTTAAAATCAGAACGAGCAAATAAAAAAACATTGATTTCAATGGCTTTGAGTGATTTATTTTGGACAAAAAAAAATAAACAAATAAACACAAACATAACAAACAAACGTCGTGCGTTAATGTGTAAATGTCTATGTGTATTATTTTAAAAGATGGTCTGTGTAAGAAGATGAGTATCGACGGAAGGAAGAAAAGGATATATTTTTTAATATACAGTTTTCTTTGGAAGAGAGAAAATGTTTCGAAAGTTTACAAAAGGATCTAGGTCAGGTCAGCTGTTGGATCATCGTCGTTGTCGTTTCGTTTCGTTTCGTTTCGTTTTCTGTTGACAACGTTTCGGGTGGAAAGCAAGTTCACTCGTTATTCCTTGTGACGTGATCAAAGATCATGACTCGTAAAATCCTGTCGTTGTGCAATCAATCATCCTAACAAAGCTTTGAAAATTTTTCAACAAGGATACAAAAGCTAGAAAGAGAAAAAGATAGATAAAGGGTGAGGAAAGTAGAAAGGGAGAGAGAGAAAGAGAGAGAGAGAGAGAGAGAGGGAGAGAGAAATAAAAAAGATAGAAAAAGAAAAAAGAAAAAGGAAAAGGGAAAAAGAAAGAAAGAAATAGAGGCAGTTTTTTTTTCTTTTTTACTTTTTTTTCTTATATAAAATATATGTATAGTTGAACGGGGTGATGCATTATTCCGTAATAACTTCGAATATCCGATAATTATGGCTGAAAAATCTTTTGTAATATCGAATGAAAATGTAAGTGGAAATGTTACCGAGATAATTCGACCGAATTGTCATTTTAAAATTCTATTGTCAAAGAGAGTGAGAGAGAGAGAGAGAGAGAGAGGGAGAGAGAGAGAGAAGGAAAGGGAGAGAGAGAGAGAGAGAAAGAGAATATTCCTATTTCTCCTTCTCCTCCTCCTACTCTCCTTCTAGTACTATCTATACCTACCTTTATTACAAACGAAAGATCAGAGATAGTAGAAGGAAGAGAGGTCTGTGATCTTGACCGGAAATAACTCTTCGTATATAGAATTGCAGTGTATTTTCAAGAGTATCCTTTAACGTCACTGATTGCTACTTCATTGTCAGACGATGAATTTCGTCACAATTTCATGGATGACAAATTTTTCTTTATTTATTTCTTTCTTTATTTTTCTCGGTGTTTTTTTCTTCTTTTTTCTTATTAGTCGTGTACATTATTTTATTTTATTTTATTTTTTTTATTATTCTCCTGCAATCAACGAAATTAATTCGAATCTCTCTCTTTCTGTCTTTCTTTGGAAAATTCCAAATGCAATATTCTATTTAATCGCTCCAAGCGATACGAGCGGATAATTACGATCGAATCTTTTCTATTTAAAAAGAGATGATAGGGGTTTAGAGGATGAGGGATTTAGGGGGGAGGGGGTGTGGGTTGTAAACAAGTTGAATGAAGAATTTATTCCCAAGTATATTCGCGCGTTACTTTCCGTAGCGGTTTTAAGGAAAGTTAACGAAGAAAATCAGATACTTCGAGAGACGAAAGATTTTCGACCCTTTTGTTAGTACTCGTAGATAGTCGAGATTGCATCTTATGAATTTAGAAAAAGGTTGTAAAGATACCCTTCAGGGAATAGACTGACTGACTTTAAAAGGATTCTACGGATACGTGTCAAGGATTCCAATTTTCTTAGACGAAAGTAGTCCGAGATTTGATTATCGATACGTAAAAACGGACAAATTTTATTTTTGTGTGTTTTATTATTTTCAATCATTAGTTAAATGTTTCAATCTTTTTAAAATTTCATTCCAATCTTCAAATGTTAATAATTTGTTTGTTTTATTATTCGATGACATTGTCGTATTTTTGATTGACCATAAAATTACAATCAAAATTATCCAAAAGTTATCAAAGAACTTTAGTGTATAATATTTTGTTGAAAAATAAAGAAAAAAAAAAAGAAAAAAAAAGGAAAATATTAATTATATATATTATTATATTATATATATTAATATATCAATAATTATTTTTTTATTTTTATTATTACTTATTATATTTACTTTTATTATATTTCGACGATTTTATATTTTTAATGGGCATAAAATTACGTTGAAATTTGTCGTAAATTTTATCAAAAAGAACTTTAGTTGATATTTTGTTGAAGACAAGAAAAAAAAAAGAAAAAAAGAAACAGAAAAAAATAAAAAAAAGGAAAAGAAAAGGAAAGGAAAAACAGAAAAAAAAGAATATTTTAGTGCGAGAGATTTTTCAATCAACACTACGTAAGAGGAAGTTTCATCTCAATAATTACCCGAATGCTGAGTACCGAGGAGGAACGCGTTTGCAAAGTATTCCTATGCGAGCTGTGATTAAAGTTAAAATTGTCGTCGGTGGCGGTGGGTACCGTTCAAGACCATTTCGTACTTCTTTCTCATCAAGATGAGATAGGAGAGTTTCTGTTTAGAAGAAAGAAAAAGAAAGAGTAAAAGAGAGAGAGAGAGAGAAACATCGCGAGGCAACTTCGAATACGGGATGCGAGCACTCAGCCAACCAAGTTCCTTTTTTTGTGCGTTTCGTGCGCATTTTCTCGTCCCTTTGAAGGACGAGTTAGTATTCTGAAAGTGCTATGACATTTCGACGGAATTCCATTTTCATTGGATATTCACGATTTCCAAGAATATTACGTTTCTAAATGTATCTATATGTATACAGTTTTTATTCGAATGATTAATGTAATCTTGAATTTAATATTCCATACGTTTACACGAAGATTTGATTGATTGATTTATTTATTATTTTGCTATCTTTTAGTTTTATTTTATTTTTTTTTAAACCGAGTATGTTTGCACTTGTGAAAAATTTATTTTCATTTTTAACGATCGATGAGAAATTTTGTAACCCCGTACGATTTCTAAGAACTTTTTTTTGGTCTAAATTTGAGAGATATTTGAAATTAATTTTGTCAACGTATTTTGAACATTGTGAATGATTTTTTTTATTCATTAATAGTACAATAGATATCGATAATATAATCAGTTTTATTTATATATGTCGAGACGAAATGAAATTTTGTTAAATGTGATTAAACGCAGATTCGTATTATTTTGATAATTATACACCGTAAGATAAGGTAAAGAGGTGCTATTTAAAATTCTTAACTAGGGGTTGGTTAGAGTAAACCTTCATTTTATCAATATTTAAATTAATGTTTTCTTTCTATCAATCGAAATTACTTCAACATCAAGTGTTAATTTAAGTGGCAAATTTTTAAATCAAGCACAGTATTTAAAAAAAAAAATAATGAATAATATTATACTTACTTAAGTATAATTACACTTGTAAACGTACAACGATCGATTTTAAATTTCATATTAAAATTTTACATTCGATGTTACTATTTCTTTTTTTGTTGAAATTAACTCTACCTCACAATAAGAGTTAAAAAAAAATATTGTTTGATTAATATAAAAAGTTTATTCAATTTGTTATTAAAACCGGTAGAAAATAATTATTCGAATTCAATAATATATTTAGAGTGAACGCAAATTGTTGATTGGTATATTGGATTATTAACAAAATTTTTGTTGACGTTTCAGATGTTCGCAGGCAAAAGTGAACTATCGAGAGAAGGAGAAGGAGGTGTTGGACAACATCCTAGGTCCAGGAAGATACGACGCGCGTATCCGGCCGAGCGGGGAAAATGGAACAGGTGAATATAGAGTATCTCCATATTTCTACACACAAAAAAAAACACTTTACCTTTTATCCATATACTTTATAGTACATAGTATATAAATAAATATACATATTGGTTATATACGATTATTAACACAGCGAGAGATAAACCGAAAACACGTTGACATAAGGTCATAGAAAAGTTACGGTTTAAAATAAACGAATTAATTGTAAATACAAAGAGAAAAGAAAATCCAAAAAGATTTCAAGAAAATAACTAAAACTAACAAAATAACATGTAAATAAGTAACAAAACGAAACGATAAAGTAAGAAAGAACAAAAATAAAGTAGAAAATAACGAAGGGTGCATCGATGGAAACTTTTCAATTCTGTCGATTCGTGAAAGGTATGAAAAAAGAAAAAGAGAAAAAAATAAGAAAAAGAAAAAAGATCGTCTTGATTTTCGTTTTCGATCTATCAAACGAATATATATATACGTTTTCTAAGACTTTGATTTTTCTTCGAAACATCTTGGAAATGTATTTTTCGAGGGTAACGTCGAGGACGTGTCCTGGGCGGCGCAATTTCACGAATCCCACGAGACTCGTTTCATTCAAAGGAACTTACAGCTTTTCCCTTACCAGCCCCCTTCTCTCTCATCCCTTTCCCACCCTCTACTTTTATCTCTTCTTTATCTATTTATCTATCTTTCTCTCTTGCCTTTCGTATTTCCTTTTTCTGAATTTCGGATAAAACGGTTTTACGTTAGACGCGTCTGTTTCTGACAGCCTGTTTCGAGAAACCACGATGCATCGAAACGCATTTATAGAATTGTTGTTTTATTTTTCTTCGGCTCTTTCTACAACCCTCTACAACATCACCACCCCGTTAACCTCCCTTACCTACAACGCCAGATTCTTTGAAATTTTCTTTACATTTACCTGCTTTGTCTGTCGCCTTTCTCTCTCTCTCTCTCTCTCTTTTTATTTTGGATTCTTTAAAGAAATACTCGAACCAATGAACAATTTTATATTATTCGATAAATGTTTATCATTTAAAAATCGGATCTTTTATTTGGAATAGACAAATATTTGATATTTTGTATTTTTTTTATGAAACATTAGTTTTTTTCTATTATTGAAATAATTTTTTTCTTTCTAAATATCGTTTTAAATACAATCGTTTTTGTATGACATATAAGGTATGTCATACTTAGTGACATTTTAATGATAAAATTATTCTTCTTTTTTAAATTGAAAATAATTTTTTGAACGTGATTTCATCAGAGTTATTATTTCTTTGCTTAGTTAATACCATTTGTTTTCACCAATAATATTAAATAAAAATATTATCTTTTTTACGAAAGGCTTAATTAAAATTCTTTTTGTAAATTATCGGAGTATTACGATTTAAAACTTACAATTTTCATTTGAAACAAAAAGCAAGGAATTAAGGAACGTTGATAAAATCGATCAATCTTTTTTTTTTTTAGTCTTGTTACTTTGTAAAATTTTGAATATTATTTCTTGGTTCGCGGGTGCAAAGAAGAAGAAAAAAGTTGGGATTGGTGCATCGGATTTGCATATCGTACGACGATACATTAAAGCAGCATTTTTCAAACTTTTTTGGTCACTGACCGGTATATTTTGTTAAATGCTTACGCGATTCACTTTTATGTAAAAAAAAATAAATATATATATATAAATTTATTATTTAATAATGAATATTAAAATATACAATTATTATTTAAAGTGCTAATTTTAATCTTTCACAAATGTTTTATTGTGTTTTTATTTAAATGTTTAATTAAAAAACCAATTTATTTTATGTAGAATATATTAAACTCAATAAAACAAATTGTAAGTTTCAATATAAATATAAATAATGTTTCATAATTACAATAACTGAATTTTACTAAAATATTTTTTGTTGTTTAATTTTTTTCATAAATCAACATTTTTGTCCGGAAACCGATATTGGGCCGGACAAGTTTGGAAAACCCGTTTGCTAAATTATGACCAATGAAAAAATGGGTTATTAAAAAATCAGATTATATTTTTTTTTTAAAGAGCATTATTAAATTCAATATGTTAATACAATTCAATATAAATATAATTAATTTTTAATATTAAGAACAACTTAAGTAGAAAGATTTGTTTTTTTTTCTTTCTCATTTTTTTCCAAAGGTCGGCAATGTTTTTTTTTTCCATAGACCGGTACCGGGCCGCGTATCATAAGTTTTGGAAATTCTGGGCTAAAGCATAGCCGAGGAAAAAATCCGAGAAATTTCGTAGTTGAATCTTTCAAAGAAATAACCTGCATGCAGTAATAGGCAAACGTTATATACGTCGATGCTTCCGCACCATTGTTGTGCCAAGCACAGAATGAATAGCTCTCTTCTTTGCAGCTGGTGACCATGACACATAAGACGCAAATAACACAGAGAAAGAGTGAACGAGAGAGAAAGAGAGAGAGAGAGAGAGAAAGAAAGTGTGTACATGCGGAATGAGGGATGTGGGGGTGGAGGAAGGGGTGGTTGGTAGTGGGAACACATTCGTGTGTGTTCGGGGTAAGAAAAAGAAAGCTCGCAATGACGCAATATATAAATTAGAGTATATCTCATCTTGAAAGAGAGAGAGAGAGAGAGAGAGAGAGAGAGAGAGAAAGAGAGAGAGAAATCATTAAGAAATTCTCTAAACGTATGTATCTATCTACAAATGCGTTTATGTGTAAATCTGTTTGTCCGTGTGCGTGTGCGTGTGTATATGTTTAAAAATTGTCGAAGAAAAATGATGAAAAATATTCCAACTAAAGTAGAAACTTTTATCATTTCTAAAACTTTTATCGTGTCAAATGAAAGAAATAGATGAATCTTTTACAGTTTTTTGAAAGGTTCAACTTGTCTTGAAAAATGGTTATATAGATTATTTTTGTATTTTGGTATTGTCGAAGCTCGAATTGAAAATATCAATAATATTATTTTTTCAATGGAAGTATTTTATTATTCTTTTTAATAAAATATTTAAAATTGGATATAAAGTTAATATATATGTTGCAAATGAGAGAAAAAGAAAAACAAAGAAGGAGAGAGAGAGAGAGAGAGAGAGAGAGGGAGTGTGAATAATAAAAAAAAATGATTTGATAAAGGAAGGATATCATTGGATCGTGAAAAATGATGAATCGTGCATTTTGTAAGGGATGATTTACATTTATGTACATTGCAAATCGTGTCTAAACAATGCTCTCTTCCTGCCCTGTCTACAGGGTGCGAAGGGAAGTGTGGTGAAAAAGAGAAGTAGGGTTGGAAGAAGAGCTTGTTCTAACTGAAGGGCCATCGCGATTTGTGTACTTCGCGCGCATCCTACGACATTGCGCCGCCCGCCCTTCGTGTAGATGTTGCGTCCGATAACTATCTATAGCAAATGTCTAAAAGTGATAATAGAAATCTGAATTTTCCAATCGAATATTCAACGATTAAACGATTATCGAGTAACTCACAATGTGTTTATCAAATTTTCAAACGACTCTAATGACAGTCAAATCCCATAAGAGATAATTGTTTTATGATATTTTTTCATTATATCATTTTTTTTTAAATTTTTATTTCATTAATTATTTTTATGAAATATTCATTTTTTACAAACAAGCTTTTCAAATTAAATATTATTTTTCCTTGTTTTCCTTTTTTTATTGGGTAAATTTATACTTTTAAATTTGGTTAATAAAATTAAAATTGGTTAATTAAAATTCGTTAAACTTTATTCTTTTATGTTTATTGTTTGGATATTTATATATATGTATAGTATATATTATATTTATATTATTGTTATTTTATTATAATTTTAGTTAATTTTCACTTGTCCTCGTTTCTAAAAGAATTTTTAAACCATTGATACTAAAATATTTCTTTTTCTTATTTTATAATAAAAATGATAAATTTGTGTTTCTAGGTAAAATAATTTTGAAATATAACACTAACACTTTATGTTATTGTTCTATTTAATTTTGCTATATATTGAATTTTCTTTATTTTTCTCAGACGTTGCTACCCTCGAAAAAGAAAAGTTTTACGAAGAAAATTCGTTTTTTGCATTGCCATTAATATGTTACGTTTACAGAAAATTTTTGCACAAAAGAAACATCGTACAAGACGATGAATATCTGGATATAAGTTTGAAAAAAAATCATGCAAAAATCATTTTCTTTTTCTAATTAGATAAATTAAAGATAAATCAAATTGTTTTTAATTGCGTATACAAATACGACAATTATAATTTTATTGTAGAATTTATGAATAGAAAATAATCTTTCAGAAGTTCTAGCTCGCACCATATATATAACTAAAAATTATATTATTTATTTCAACAAATGTATTTTCTCATAATAGATTACTTGTAGAAGTTTATAAGAAAGATGATCACATTAACGATGATAATATCACAATCATCATTACTAACATCTATGATTGTCAAAAAAACTGATCGTCAAGTTTTACCTTCGCGAACTGTCCCAAATTTTTATTTTTTTTTTTTATTTTTCTTCTTCTTCTTTATTCATTAGCATTCATTTTCATAATTTGTTGCCTGTCAATTCTAGGTCACATCATTCCTCGTCCTTGACACTGTTTAGGTATCACTTAACTTGTATGTACTTAGAAGTATAATACTTTAGCATCTTTCCCTTCATTCTAAATTCTATGCCTCGTTAAATTCCCTTAGATCTTATTTTTTTCTTTCTTTTCTTTTTCTTTATTTTCTAGTCCCTACTCTTCATTGTAATTAAAAAACAAATCAAAATATATCCTTTTTGTTTGCCATTAATTTAGGTAAATGAACTTATCAAAGTTGTTATTATGCGTATAAAACGTATTTTTTCAACATATTCTTTTTTCATGTCACAATTCCAATATATTATTTTAACATTTATCAATTTTAACATCAACAATTTATTTTTTTTTAATTTTTTATTTATATTCGAAAAATTAATAAATCATTTGCTTATAAAATTCGTTGAACAACATCAAMAACAACAACAACAAAATTAGACGTGATCCATCAGTAAAGAGTAATGATTAATCGATTAGATTTATATTACAGAGAACATACATACGAGTCTCAGGTAACGATCATTTAGAAATTAATTTTCTGAATGCTTCTGAACAATGCATTTATAAGCCAAATATTCTTTACATGTTATAATATTGTTATTATATTATTATACAGGGAGTCACAAAAGTATATTTCTACACATAATATATAGTGATCGCTAGCTCGATCGATTATTTGATTTTATTCAATTGCCATAAGTTACATTGCATGTATTATAATACCTGAATATATATCTAACCTATTTACAGCCCCCCTCTCGCCCCCAGATCCGCTAACTCAATTACTGCAATATACGAAAGATACTAGTAGTGAGAATAGATACAACAGATCATTACAAATATATATTTATTATTTTTTCAATATTTATTTGTTAATATTTAGAATTAATAGAATTCTATTTTGTAGAAAATGTGATATTTACATTACATTGTAAAGCTTGAATAAGACAAACACAAACTTATTACATTTAGTATTGTCCAATGGTGATTTAACAACAACCATATTTGTTTGAAAATATCGGAATTGTATTCTTTTCCGATTATAATTGGTTACCTGCCTATTTTGTTCTACTCTTTACAGGAATTTTTTGTTTCAATCGACGATTATTTACGTCGAAAATCAACAACATCGAAGGAACTATACTTTCGTTTTCTTCGTGTGCATGCCACTACGAATATTATAATTATCGTTAATTTCAACTACTATTAATTTTAATTAATTTTTGTCTGTTAGCAATTATTGCTAAACGCTAATTTTTTGTACGGCTTAAATATACGAGAGTGGGTTTGAAAAATATCGAACTGAATTTTTATCGAAGAAAATTGAAATTATTTCTATGTGAATGTCAAGACTTTTCAATCCACCCACGTATAAGTTTGACGAATATAATTTATTTCCAAATAAATTATTTTTGCTTTTAAATGATTATTATTATTATTATTATTATTATTATTATTATTACTATTATTATTATTATCAGTAAACGAGAAAGGTCTTAGCCTTTTTACAGTCGATTTATTATAATAATTCAGAGAGAGAAGACGCTTGCAACGTTATCAACAATTAATAAATAATTGAAACGATAAAAAAACAAATAAATTTGAGGATTTGTTTAATTTTGAGTTTAGTACTGGGCAACGAATTATTGAAACAAAATTAAAATCGTAAATGTAAATTAGGTCAAGTTAGTTAGAAATGAAAAAATGAATAAAATAGGTTTTTGAAGGATTATTACAATAATATATTTTGTCCCGTGTTAAATGAAATATTGTGCTTGTTTAAAAGTGTTTAATTAAAAAAAAAAAAAAAAAGAAAAAGAAACGCTCTAACGAAACGATAGAAAAATAAACGTTAACGTGACAATACATTACAATAATTAATGCTTCATGTTTATATTCGTTAAGAAGGATATTATTTAACAACAACCTAACAATTTTCTAATTCCGACCTAATTGCTTGTAAATGGCAATGGAAATGGAAAACAAAAATACAAAAAAGAATAAAATGAAAGAAATAAATAAAGAAAGAAAAAAACAAGAAGAACAAGCTACGTAATAATTTGTTCGAGAGAAGTCATTTCGAGCGTGCGATTTAACAACGTCATGCCATACGTGTACATAATTAAAAAAATATAAAAATAAATATTAAAAAATAAGAAAAAAAGTGTCTCGCGTAGAACGAATCTAAATTGTGCTGCGTTAATATTCACGTAAATCCGTGGAAATTCGGTTAGCAATTTTCCCATTTTCCATTTCCCATTTCCCGATTAGAACGACATGGAGCATAACGTCAGACACATCGGAACCGATCCGATTTGTCTTCCAATCTAATGTCTCTCTTCATCTTATCACGACTTTCTAATTCCCGAGGACGATACCAACAAATTCACGTTGATTGTCTGCTCGATGCAGGTTTAAGAGGAAATAGAACTTCTTAATTGCTTCTAACGTTCTAGGTATATGTATATATACTATATATGTATAATATAATACTACTCCAAGATATTACGTAAACGAATCCGTAGAAAAGAATGAATCCATTTTCTAACTCACTATTATTTTACTTTTCACTTCCATTATTTTTCTATTTGTTCTAAAGGTTCCTCCAAAAATAACCTCATCGAATGTATCCACATTTCACGTTTGGAGAAAATTCCTCGAACGAGGATTTCTAGCTCGTTTTAACCCAAAAAGAAAGAGAATAATCGGTGGGAAAGAGAAATAGAAGAGGTTGCTTTTCCTTTCGGTTTTCTTCATCTTCTTGTACTACTACTTTTTCTTCTTCTTCTTCTTCTTTTTCTTCTCATTCTCCCACTATTTTACTCTTCTCGCTTTTTTTTCTTCTTCTTTTTCTTCTTTTTTTTCTTAACAAGAGGGAGAGGAGCACTTTATATAACCCTTCGTAATCCTAGCTACGTGTACCCACGTAGATAGGGTTTGTGCGAAAAGAACATCAAACAGTCTTTCAGAAAATTGCGGGGTTAAATCTCGAGGGAGTGATGGAACGAACAGCAGCAGTAGCAGCAGCAGCAGTAGCAGCAGCAGCACCAGAGAACCATGGTTGTTACCCCTTATCTGTGTTATCAATGCAATGAAGCCGCCGCCCCTTACTTAAGCCCTTTCGCTTCCTTTCGCGATTATATCATTTATTATCTCTTACAACGATCTTTTCGACATAGTGTTTTTTAGTGCCCTCGCGCATACAACTACGAATCGGAATTTTCAGCTCGGGTGTAGAAATAAAAGGAACACAAAAAAAATAGAGAAGAAAGAGAGAGAGAGAGAGAAAGAGAGAGAAAGATGTGTGCAATTAGACGAATCTACATGGGTGGGTTGAAAAGTTTTGAGCTTAAGATAAAAATTATTTTTTTTTTAAGTCTAACGTAAAAACAATTTGAAAAGTACCAAATAAATATTTTTTTTTATTTTTTTTTTTTCTTAAATTAAACTTTTCAACTCATCCGCGTACGTCCAACCGACCAACACGTTAGGATAAATTTTTATTTATTGTTTTTTTTTCTTTTCTTATAGTTAATTTAAAATTGTTTTAAGTATATGCTGTTTAATTTTTTTTAATTTACGTATTGAAATTGGAATTTTTCTTCACGTATTTAAGGATTGATTTGAAACATAATTTATTTGTTCGTTGATTAATGGTTTTTGTTATTACTTGGACAGTGATTATTATCGTCAGGGTTGCGATTACTTTCGAACGTTTACGAGAACGTTTTGATACGTTATTCGCGCCTTGACCATTTTGGTGAACGTTATACAATTCACGCTCAAATAAATATCTTCGATTTTGTTTAATTTAATTAAGATCAATTGTTGATGAATTTATTTAACACATTTATACAATAGAAATTCTTGTTGTTGATTATATATTATTTTGAATTTCCTTAGTGTTATAAACCATTGCAATTTCTATTCAATCGTATCTTAATTTACTTTAATTTTAAATTAACGATTTTATACATTTAATAATAATTATTTTGAAAAGACAAAAAAAAACGAGAAAGATATTATATTTTCTTTGGCACGATTTGAAGGAACGAAGGAAAAATAAAGAGAGAAAATATTTAGATTATTTAGGAGCTAAACGAGAAAATCTTGTCATCCGCGTATTACAAATATACATCCATACATATACACATACACATATATATATACTCCTACATATAGAAAAATTGGGGGAAAAAATAGAACGGACGAGAGCGCGCATAATGTCCGTAGAACTTTGTTTATCTAATATAATCCAAACATGTGCCATATATATGATTAATATATATACATACATGTATCCCCTTCGTCCCTTAGAAATCTACCAAAAAACAAAAAAGGAAAATAAAAAAATCAACCCCGTAGGTGGAAAGCGAAACACAAGGAAGAAATAGACTCACAAACTAAAACGCATATATGCATACATACACACACACACACACACACACATACATACATACATAGATACAAACATACATACAAATGTACGTACACGCGTATACATAACTACGTAGACAACATACGTACCCGGTGGTTTATGAGAAATGACGTAAAAGTAGAAAGATCGTTTTATAAAGCATTAGGCAGCGTGCCAAATACGATATGAAAGGCAAAGGTCTTATACTCTCTCGACCTTTTCCGTCCGTTTATATTTCGTAAATATTTCAAAAAGGTTACGTTTCCGCGGGCTTGCTCCTCTTCCCCCCCCCCTTCCACTCTTCTCCCATCTTCTTCTTTTCTCTCTCTCTCTCTCTCTTTCTCTCTCTTTCTCTTTCTCACTCTCTCTCTCTTTCTCTCTTTCTCTCTTTCTCTCTCTCTTTCTCTGTCTTTTTAACAAACCCTATAACGTGTAAAGAGGCTCACGTTTTCCTAAACCCCATCGTATTTTTCCCATACGCATTTTCATTCATATTTTTAGTGATTTTATTCAAACGATGTTAAAACATTCGTTCAAATAATCACAATCGTTTTCTCATTTGTCAATTTTTGGCGATAATTTAAAATTGAATTATCATTAGTTTGAAAAGGAAAATGACATTTTTAAAAACGTTCTTATACGTAATTCACTTGTCGGCCATTTTGGTGAAAGCGTTTTATCATGCGTGTTAATAATTGCGTTTGATTTTTTACAATTTAGATGAGAATTAATTAAACTTGGATATTCGGATAAAAATTAGGGTGAGTTATAAAGTTATATATTTTTGTTATTTTATGAAATTACGAATAATGAAAAATCTGATAAATTTGATATTAAAAGAACGTATAGACAAATGTGTTCTCGCATTTTCTGAATATTAATCAATAAAAAAATACAAATAATATGGCCTTTGATCTATTTGTTTATCGTTTATATCTCGTATATCTATAGTTAATATAAAAAAAATCATCGAGGGGTTAGAAAAAAAGGGTCGTCACACTTTCAACGTATGTTTTCTTCCGTTTCAATTCCTTTTTTACATATATTGTTTTTTTCTCTCTTTTTTTTTGTTCCAAGTGATCTCGTCGGAGATGATGGAAGAAGGAAGAGAAAAAAAAAGTAATTAAAGAAAAGAAGACAGAAGAAAAAAAAACATAACACGTGTATTTTACTTGGCTACTAATTAGAAAGTAGGATGGAGGTCATTTATCGACGTTCATGCCTTCGGGTTTTTTAATATCGTAGCATTAAATGGTAATAAAAGAGAAAGATAAGGTAGAAAAATGAAGGAACAAAAAAAAAGAAAGAAAAAAAAAGGATGAAAAAGAAGAGGGGAAGACAAAAAAAATTGAAGTAAATTTAAACGATATTACGACGATGATGTCGACGACGACATTTTTTTTCTTATTATTATTATTATTGTTTATTATCGTTGTTGTGTTGTTGTAAAATTTTTTCTTATATTCGAAAAAATCGGTTTGTCGTCGTACGTGCATTTACAATTGCGTAAAAATAGAACACGGAACACTCGAACAAATTTTTTTCTCATCCCTACGATCTCGTGCGGTATTATACGATGAAGAGAAAATGATGGAGGAGGAGGAAGGGAAGAAATAAAAAGAAAGAAAAGGAAGAAAAAAAAAGCAAAAAAGGGCTTTTTTCTCCTCTATCCTTCTAATTAATGTCGAATCCAATGGGTTAATCTGCCGATACGAGAGAATTCCAAGTACTACTCGGGATATCTACGTCATTGGGTTCCCTTGTGACCGCCTGACCCGTTTTCTTTTATAAATTCGCATGAAGATAGGTTATGGCAGGATATGACCAAAAAAAAAAAATATAATAAATAGAAAATTTGTCAAATTTTGAAGACTTTTAAATTGATGGGACGTACAGTACAGAATTTATTTTGACTACATTAAGGTGTAAATTTACAGGAGAGTACGGGATTACTATAATAATATTATTATTATGCAACAATATTTGTATAATAGTATTTAACATTATTTATTTATTATTTCTGTATAAACATAATATTTACCATGGGTTTGTACATTTATTCTCTTCTATTTTGTTATTTTTATTATTTTTTATGTGTGGGTGTGCGTTTGTGTTCTTTGATTTTCTTTTTATCCGGGACATACATTTCAAGGCGTTTGTACTCGCCGCTTATAAAAAAACAACAAAAAAAAAAACCTACACACACAAAAGAAAATAATAAAAGCCACTGAGAGACTTTTTCGCGATCTTTTTCTTCTTTTCTTTTTTTTTTGTTTTTGTATGTACGTCCATTAGTATATACAAGCACGTATGTTTTATGTTTGTAGGAAAAGAGAAATTACGTAGGTATTTGCAATTTTAAAACTAACGAAAAAGAGATTGAAGGGATAAGAAAGGTAGGAAGGAAGGATTCCTAAGTGCACATAGGAAACAAAAAAAAAGACCTTCGACAGAGAAACATCCTTCTTCGGGGTCGTTCGCGCGAGGATTTTTGCGAGTCAAGTGAAAGAAGAATAAATGAATCATTTTTTTTTATATTTTTTATTTTTTTTATTTTTCATTATTTTTTTTAACAAAGAAAAGTCCATTTAACGACAACAGAGAACAAAGCTTAGAAACCTAACCTAAATTAAACAAACTAACGAACAAATTAACCGACAAGCAAAATATTAAATAATATATCAAATAATAAAGTATAATATTTTAATTTAGAAAAAAAAGACAAAAAAATATAGAAAGAAAGAAAATGGGAGAACCGATTGACACTAAAAGGGGGTCTGTTTTATTGTTTTTGCCCTTAGATGGGCCGGCCATTGTCCGGGTAAACCTGTTTGTGCGAAGCATCGCGACAATTAGTGACATCAAGATGGTAAGTATGCACAAGACCAATATTCAAAAAAGCAACAATAACAACAAATGAGCAAACAGATACAAAAATCCTCTTAAACAAACAACAATAACAACAACAAAAACAACGAGTCTTGATTTTTTAAAGACCGTTTCTCTCACAAACGAACGTTTGTTCTCTCGTCGTAAAGTTCGTCTCGCGAACGAACAACAAACAAACAAACAAACAAACAAACGGAACAAGCTAAACAGACAATACTAGACAAAGGTAACTAATAGTACAAACAAAAACAATAGAAATAACAGAAATGGAAACAAAATCCAACAGAAATTATTGACTTTCTTGGCGGGTGTCCCTTTCACTTGTATTTTGTTTTTTTGCTCTTCCTTTACTCTTCTTCTTGTTGTTTATTTTTATATTTTTTTTATCCTCTTCGCGACCCTTGATTATTCATTATAAGACATGTACCAACACGTAGGCACAACAAGAATATAATTAGCAAATTGTAATAGGTTTGTTTGAGATCTCTTTTGAGATGCAACCATTAACCCCTTAAACAGCAAGTTATTGACCTGAACTAGCTTGTCCTATTAACACTAGATTGCCCGAGATTTCTTGTATAGCTATATTGCCCAAAAACAGTCAAAATGACTGCATTGTGAAAAAATAACTAATGTGTAAACAAATTTGTTTAAAATTAATTTTTAATATTTCTTATATTATTTACAGTTATACAACAAGTTATTAGTAAATATTAACAATATTAATTAATTAATTATTATTAATTCTAAGAAATTGTGTCATTATATACATAATTGTTTTTCTAATTGAAAATAAAAAACAGTCAAAATGACTGCCTTGGGCAATCTAGTGTTAAATATAAATTCCTCAGCTACTCTATCAAACCCTTTTGCAACAATAACCTCTGCCACTCTATCTAAATATTTCGATATTTTAGTAATTTTTTTATTTAGCGGGTGCACTGTTAACTATTAGAGTTAATTATTACCACAATTGTACAATCCTTGTTTCTACTAATTTACATAATTTTACAAGCGTAGATATGTTCATCCTTTTTTTTTTTTACATTAGATTCTGCTACGACAAAATACCCAACCCTAATAAACCATTCTGCCCGTTATTATCATTACTATTATTGTTATTATTGTTAAAGAAGTTTAGCATTCTAGCATATACGCAGGCATGTGGCGTTACAAGCTTCTATTCATTATTAGACAAATAATCATACACAATTTGTTTCCGAATATGTAGACATAATTTCAGGGCTGATTTTAATACGCTTAAATAAGAAAAGAAAACGTATGGTCGTTGTGACACATCGTTTCCAAATAATATCTCATTTTTCGTTAGAAGAGACAACTGTCCAACTTCAATGCAGGTTTCCAAATGATTTTTTTTTACTCGTTCAAATGTACCGGCTGTCATTTGAAATTTACCGACAATGTGATAGATATAAAAAGCTTACTTGTAATTAATTAAAGCAAGTAATCAGTAAAGTTATTTGAATTACAAGAAGATAAAAATAAATGGTCATTATTTGGAAACAAGGTGTCATATTGATCATATGGTTGTAAGAACACTCTTTCTTAGTTTAGTGTACAGAAAGATCCTTTTGAAATTATATCTAGGTATTTTGAAACACTCTATATATATATATACGTTCTGTTGCCGATATGTTGTTTTATGTACATACACATGTATATATATGCCACGTATGTATGAATTTTGTTGCCGCAAGAGAAAAAAGACGTAAGAAATAGGTTCGTTTTTCCAGAGCTAAGAAAAAAAAAAGAGAAAGAGAGAGAGAGAGATGGGGGAGAAAGAGTCTTCGAAACTGCTTTCATATTTTTAGCTCAATATTATTATCCCGTAAAACGATAAACCCTATTTTATTTTTTTTTTCTTCAATTTATTCTATTTTCTTTGTTTTTTTTTTTTTTTAATTGTGGTCTTAAAAATCTTTTTTTTTTCTCAATGAAAAATAAATTCCATGAGATTTGGATCGAAATTGTTTCGCAAAAAGATAAATGACAAATTTGAGAAGATAGAAAATTTGACAAGAAAATCATTCGAAACACAATGTCACAACTCGTTTGCTCTAAATCACATGATTTATTTTCGATCACGTGTATTTTTTTCCAAGAATAAGAAAGATCCGGTAAATGTCACGGTTCGTAAGACATAAAATGCGTAACAGAAGCCAGTAGTAGTATTATAGTTCATTTTTCAGTAAGGGAGAGCAATGAGCCACGAATGAAAGAGAGAGGAAAACCTTTCGTTCGTTCGTTCATTCGTTCATTCGTTCATTCGTTCGGTCGGTCTCTTGATCAGCTCGCCGTAAAATATCGCATGTTCGACCGCAAAAATAAAACGGCAATCGATGATCATTCGTACGCACCATTTTGCATTCAACTCTTAACGATCGTCTAAGCTCAACCTGAATTACGTCTCGTTTAACGTTTAATAGGTTACATTATTGTTATTATATTAATTATTATTATTCTTATATGAGTCGCTTAAAACCCAAGAAACAAAATTATTTTATGATATTTTCTAATTTCTGTTCATTTTAATGAAATAATTAAATATTCTCTGTTTAATTATTAAAATGATTTACTCATTACTTGGTTTATATGTTTCTCTATCTTTTTTAGTTACAAAAGGGTGAAAGTTTTCAAATTTTTAAAAATACTTATGTTCTTATTTGTACATCCTATACATAGCTTGTTTGATTCCAGAATCTACCCTTTGCAAAAAAAAAAAAAGAAAACCAACAACTAAATATACTTTTCTGATCAAATTAAAAAATCACAAGTTATAAAAACCCATATATTACAAAGCAATAATTTTTGCAATTTTTATTTTCTCGACTTAACCACATTGGCTTCTAAACGACTCACATATTGCGCGTTATTTCATATTTACTATTAAAAAAAAAGAAACTATGATCATTTTCGATCATATAAATCTTCAATTTCACTCAAGTCAACTCGACCTGCAAACACGAAATCGAGTCTCGTTATTAAAATTTATCAAAAATATTGAAACGAAGAAAGATTTAAAAAAATACAAATATGTTGTTTGTAAATTTGTGCACTTTCTCATGACTAAAAAAAAAAAAACGAGAAAAAAGAAATATAATAATAATAATAATAATAATAATAATAATAATAATAATAATAATAATAATAATAATAATAATAAAAAGTATAACCGGTCAACACGGTGTCTTCATTTTTACTGTAGAATCGTTTGATTAGCGTCATTAAGCGTAAAATCTCATAGTTGATCCTTTAACCGCATTTCGTCGTCCGGTTTTCTTTTCCTTCTTCCCCATTTTCTTCTTCTTTTTCTTTATCTTTTTCTTTAACTCTCTCTCTCTCTCTCTCTCTTTTTGAAACCATTCATAAACAGTTCGTCTCTTTCTCTTAAAAGCTCTCCACAATTCGTGCAAATGGGTCGTTCGAGGGAAGAGAAATTTCTTTCAGAAAATTCGCAAAAAGGAAAGGAAACAAAACAGAGAAGGGGAGAAAAGGAAACAGGGTTGTACGAGAAGGAGGAGGAGGAAGAGGAGAAGGAAAAGGGGGAGGGACGGAAGGAGTGAAGCAGAAAAAAGAAAAAAAATAGGGGTGGGGAAAAAATAAAAAAAAGAAAGAGAAGAAACGTGAAAGACTTCGTCTAGAAATCGACACGCCGGCTTAAAAACTAGAGAAAAAACCTACCCCTGGTTACGGACTTTCAAGGGTTGTACTTAGTTTTTCCATCGTTTTCTTTTCGAGTTTGTGCGACGTTTTCGAACGCGAAATGTCTCGGACAACGTCGTCTTCCTCGTCGTCGTCGTCGTCCTATGTGAAAAAGAAACGTGAAAACGACGTCGACTAATTTTTCTTCGAAACCAATTTGAACATTTTTATCAAACTGTTCCGTTTTCCTTTTTGTTTCACTTTTGTTTTGTTTTTGAAGTTTGCCAAATACAACAATAGACAAAATATCTTTAAAATAATGAATTTTAGTACCTAACGTGAGTCCTGGAAAATTTATTAAGAAAAAAAAGGAAAAAGAAAAAACCACTGTATTATAAAATCTCTTAGACTTGCAACATTCATTCAAGTTACAAGCGAATATTACAAAGAATAAGACTAAAAATATTATAAAGCTTTCAAAGATATTAAAAATTTTCTCTTCTCTATTTTTATACAAAAAAGAAAAACGAACAAAACATTCGTTTCAAGATTCGATAAGATTGATCGATGAAATAAGAAAAATAAGTTTAGTGAAATAAAAAATCAACGTTAAAAGTATTATGGAGAAGAATTGAGGGAGTTTGAGTTTTAATGTCAGTGGTTGTTGTATTTGTCATAAGTAAAGGTAAATATTTGGAAAGGTTTTTTTATCAGAGATGAAAAATATCGAATCTTCGTTGTCGTAGGGCGTTATAGAACGTCGTAGGGCGTCGTTCGGCAACTAGGTCGGATTCATTGACGCAGGTGCTTATTCTCTTACCGCAACGTAACCAACGCCGAAGCTTGGTCTTAACGCAACGCTATGTGCATTTTTGCTGCTTGTGTGTGGGTGTATATTCATCCATATATACATATATATATATATTATGTGTACGCGTTTACGCGATGCTTCAAACATAAATTTCAATTTGCATACATGATAGAAATTTCGTTTTCTCTGCTGCCTTCATAGATATGCAATCGTGTTAAACACACACTCATACGTAGTCACTTATCAAAAATAAAAAGAAAAAAAGAAAAGGGAGGAAGGGAGGGACAAAAGGGAACATTATATTCCGTGAAATATAAAAAGATATTCTTAATTTCGTTTTTTATCCTCTAAAATATCGTTCTCCTTATTTCCACCCGAATATCACCAACAGTAATTTTCTTATCTCGTGATACTTCTAAACTTTCAGGTACGCCATTTTAGTTCTTACATTCGTCGACGATTACTTTTCTCGTTTTAGCTAATAAAAATGACACTTTCTTTACCCCTTTTTTTTTAGAATTAAACTAACTTTTTTTGTATATAACGATTATTCTTTGTTAATTTTTTGGTTTTTAAAATATTTCTCTTGTTGTTGATTTTTTATCGAATTATTCAATTCTTATATTATAATTAATATAATTATAAGCGTTATAAATCAATATTACGTGATAATAGAAACTAGAAAAAAAATGGAAAATTCAATATTAGCAACAAACCTAACAACTATTTCTAAATAAACCCATATTTAATATCACAGATAATTTCGTGCATCGTAATTAGTATTGTAGTTTGAGAATTCATAACACCAAGTGTAATTGCACGAATATTTTTCTTTCAAGATTACCAGACACCATTAATAGTTCAAAACTAATTAATTAAATAATCAAAAATAAAAGTTAAATCAAAATGCCGTCTGCGTTTCGAGTCTCGGTAAGATATTTTTTTTTGTTTTTCATTTTTTTGTTGTTGTTAACGAATTAATCAACGAATATCTTTCGATAGCGAAATGGCGGATAGAGAAGAAAAACGCGATTAATGAAATAGTTTATGTATACTACAAACTACCAATTGAAAAATGAAATACTAAAACAAGCAAAATCAAGAACAAAGATAAATTAAATTCTTTAGGATTAAAGGAAGGTTTTTGTCAGCTAAAAATTCGCGTGTCCGACGTCTTGTCCTGGTTCGTGTAGGGCGAAATATTATTTAAACACTCTGTATGGTTCAGGACGATACGCCTGGCTCGCATACACTGTGCACGAATCGTCGTCGAATAAATATTTTTTCATATTTTTTCATTAATAATGCTATTAAATATTAATTCAATTCAAACGATGTACACAGATGTATGTATATAAGTAAATACATATGTGTATATGTACAGAAAAATACTATTCAATCTGTTATTTAATGTATTTATTCAAATTTTAAATATAAATGAACACGAGTGAAATTTGTTCATGAAATTTAATCGAGTGTCAATTTTTTTTCTTTTTGAATCATGTTAGAAAATGACGTTAACTGTTTTGACACTTTGAATTATTTTCCCTTTTGATAAGAACATAAATTCAAACAAGCGTGAAGATCGTGAAAGACACTGTTAAGAATTAATTTATTAATATTCAATATGTAATATTTTTCAATCTTTTCTTTGCCTTTTTCTTTCATCGAAACAACTTGATTCTCAAAAACAAAAAGAAATCATTAACGAGCGTAGATTTTAATCTTTATCGAAAGACGAAAAGACGAAAACGTTTATTTAAACGTTAAAATATTGAAACAAATTTGAAGACGTTGATGTTTAATGGGCAGACGTAAATTACAATCGTTATTAAAACAATAATTGAAACAGACGAGCTTTCCGTTCGTTAAAACGTCGATTAAACTACTGAATTTTCAGCTCTTATTCAGGTGTTTCAATTAGGCGTGTCTTCCTAATCGGAAATAATCTTTCTTCTTCATTTCCTCCTAGTGTGAACAACATTTTCGTTCGTATTCCTTCCTGTCTATACCTTTTCGAATGTCCGTTTCGTTGTGAAGTAAATAAGATTACAATAATATGGACAATAAATTCGATCTATTCGAAGGATATTCGAAAAGAAGACATAATTCGAAACGTCGCATCGTATTTGCGTTATCGAACTATCCTGTATACAATATATTGCGTGTGTGTTCCATTTTTTATTAAAAGAAAAAAAATATATAATATATAAAACATAACCTTCACGATCACGAGTATATTAATAAAAAATTGTACCAACGTAATGGTAACTTTGATAATCGCAATAACGGGACTCGTAGGACTCGCGATAAGATTTAATCGATCGTTTCGTGTCGACCTGACACCTCACCGTTTGATGTGGTATTTTTCTTTACATTTTTTTCTTTCCTCTAATAATAACAAAAAAAAAAAAGAGAAAAAAAAACAAACAAAATATCGCAATCGAAAGAGAGAGAGAAAAACCGTAGAGAAACGGTTTTACCCTCGTAATGGTATTTAGCGATAAAAAAAACTGAAGTGGGAGGAAAAAATAAAGAAATAAAAATAAAATAAATGAACTTTCTTATCCCTATCTTACCTGATCCGAGAAAATGGTTTAACATTCGCGTGTCCCCCCAACACGAATTATTTTTATCTAACACATACATCAGGAAATGAGCGTTTGTTTTAAAATATTTTCCTATTCGTGTTCGCGACGCACTCGGGTCTTTTTTTTTTTCTTCTTCTTTTTATCCAGCGAATAACAAACGATAAATAATACAGAGAATGGGTGGGAAGGTTGAGACATAAATTTACGTCATTTTTCCTACCAAGTTGAAATATTTCGAGAAACACGTAATCGCTAGAGTATATTTATGGTTGACGGATCAATAATAAATCATAGTAACGCCTTTTAAAAAATTGATCTACTTTCAAATCTACATAATTTACCGTCATTCATTTTATCCATTATTATTAATCATTTCTATTATATTTTTTTTATCATTTTCACTAATCTCAAAATCGTCGAACTATCGATGTTTCAACAACCATTCAAATTGTCAATGCTCGATTATTTCACTTTATTATTAATAGATTTGATGTAGTCGATAATTAATAATAAAACAAGAAAAAATACAAGATTATATAAAGAAAATAAACTGTAAATATGTTTTCTCGATTTTAAATCATTGAGTCGATAAAAAAGGAAAAACATCCCTTAAATATTGGACAGAGATTATATCTTTCGGATCCTCATTTCCGGTATTCGTTTAGAAAATATAAAAACGCTTGAAGCTCTCGCTTTTTAAAAGAGAAAATAAAAAATAAAAAGAGAACAAAAAAAGAAAAAGAAAAAGAAAATGCGAGGGGAAAAGATCGAAGTTTTAAAGTCGATAAATTTATAAACTCCCCCGACCTAGTTCTCTTTTTATATATATATTTCATTTTATGCACGTATATGTTTTGGAACGGGTCCCTCGATCGGGGGAGGTTTACCAATCGCGAAAAGTAAACGTCGAGATATCGACGAGATCCTACTCATCATTTTACCTTACTTTCCTGTTACTTTTTTGTCTTCTTTTTTCTTTCTTTCTTTCTTTCAATCCTCTTACTTTTTCATCATAGAAATTTTTCTTATCCACTCCAATCCCAGGAGTTTAATAATATTTATCAAATTGTCTTAGGCGTATAATTTATTTAACCGATCTGTATCTATACAACACCATCCTTCGGGCTTTTCCAGGTACCAACTATCGATTCATTCAGTTGCTAGTTAATTTCCTACGGGATTATCGATTTGCTCATTGCAAGTTAGCGGAGTAACCCAGAATTCATTATGCGACGACGTTAGAGAACGCGCCATCCCTCCAAACCCAACTCGTCCCGAACTCCACCCCACCCAACCCAATCCCAAGCTCACTCCCCTTTGCTCTCACCGCCATCGTAATCATCACCACCACCACCAACACCAATATCGACAAAATCATCCCTACACGTCTACTACATCAACAAGCTTGTTCATGGATGAAATCAAAACGTTCTGCGGCATCTCTATCCAAAATTTCATAACGAGCAGCAAGAACTTTTCCCCTTGCTTACTGACGTTCTTGCTGTCGTCATCGACGACACCCATATATCGAGGCCCCGCCATTTTATATTATATTTTTCGTTTTATAACTTAAACGATATCTTTCAAATTTTTACCAACCCCAATATCTCTCTTCCCTCTGTTCATTCTTTTCCATTTCTTCTTAATAGAAATACCGAAGAATTTTCGTTTTTATAAAAAAAAAAAAACATGTCGAAAGAGAATAATCGCTACTTTGAATTTTCTTATATTTGTTGAATAGGAAATAATTTATTAATACAATTCGTAATTATTATTTAATTTTAAATCTTGTTAGATAGAATACCAAAAAATTTTCTTTCTCTTTTTATACAACTTCAAAAATATATATATAATAAAATAAAGTAATGTAAGAATTAAATTGGATATTTGATCAGCATCATTTTAAAAATTATTCTCGTAAATCGAAATTCCAAGAAATTGATACTTCAATATGCCAACGAAGCTTGAAGCGATTTTTTTTTTAGTCTTTTTTTCTATCCATTTCAAGCTAACCAAAAAAGAAAAATATTCATTTAAGTATACCAATAGCACGGCTTTATTTCGGGGGTGACCAACATGTCAATCGTGAAGCGATTTCTGACACATTTAATATTGAAAAAAAAAACTCGTTAAAAAATTAAATTATAACTTTGTAAACTGATTTAATCTTACCAGCAAGAGAACTTAAGGAAGATTTTTGTAAATACATCAATCCTGAAAAATATCCTGATATTATTAAATACTTATATATCCAATCTATTTATATACTCTTGTTTTTTGAATCAACATACTTATGTTAATCGATTTTTTCTTATTTCAAAATTCTCGAAAATTAAACAACGTTCTCTACTTACTGATTCCCTTATTAATAATTCATTATCATTATTTTTATCTGGATATACATAAAATTATGAACGCTTGATCGGAGACACGCAGACGCAAACTTTTCATTAATTAGATTACAAACAAAAATTTAATCTGCATTTTTTCTATGGTTACTTTTTAATATAATAAATATTAATAAGATATCATATATTATAGTTTAATACCATCTTCTACGTAATCATCGATTAATATACAAAAGACACGTTTGATTGTATTTAAATGGCAAGATTTTAATAGGTAAAAAAAAGTTGGACTCCCCGTCCTAACTTATTCCATGAAATAATTTTATCAAATTTTATCTTGCTACAATCTAGTCCGTCGTCTTCTCGCACTCCGGTTTTTCTTTTCTCTCATTTCTTTTTTTCCTTTTTTTTTCTTGCATTCGCGCGTCCTCGCTAGAGCATCTTAATTTTCATTTCTCGCCCGAAGAAACAACTCGGCTCGTTAAGGAGGAACATTAAATGGAACCTCTTGACTTCTTGAGTAAATAAAAAGTAAAGCATCATAGGAATAAAGCATGCCGGTTCGTCTACTACTACCGCGATAAAGACCATGATGCGTTAATGATGATTATATTATGTATAATATATGCAAGAATGGGAACTAGGCTTGTTCTCAAAAGGCACTATGTGACCTTGGCCTAACAAATGTATTCATACAAAATCAAATAAAAATCAAACAAAAAATTACCAATGTAGACAAATATTTTTTACTTATACGAACAATAGTTTATTTTTTTTTTAACTAATTAATGATAGCACCATAGGCATTGAACCAGCTTTATACATGTACCGGTAATTATGATAGTGTCCTAAAAGTCAACAAATTATACTAATTTATTTTATGATTTATTTTATTTCTATAAATCATAAAATTTATTTTTTCAATTTGTTCACTTATTACATTATCACAAAATAATCTTAAATTTAAATATAATTCTATGGAAATAAATTGTAAGTGGAAACATAAACGCGTGTACGTTCCCATAATGGTTTTACATGATGTAAAATCGATGTGGAACGTATCGCTCATGTTTTTATTTTTATTTTTTATTTTTTATTGTCTCTTTTTCTTTTTCTTCTTCTTCGTCTTCTTCATTTTCTTCTTCTATTACTCATCTTATCTATTTTTTTAATTTATATAGGAAAAAAGCAAAGGAATAAGAGGAGCAAACTAATTTTGAACGACGTGAATAAACCTAATTCTTCTTTAAAAGCACAATACCATATCGAATTATTCGATTTGTTAATTGCTCAGCGATTGATTAATCCTTTTTGTTCTGTTTGCCATGTTAGATGGGCCCGCGGTTGTCCGCGTCAACATATTTGTTCGAAGTATCTCAAAAATAGATGACGTTACTATGGTAAGTTAACAAAATGAACCCCGAAATTTTATTTATACTGACACATATATTGTTCATCGTTATCATCATCATTATTATTATTGTTATTATTATTATTATTATTTTTTTTTTTATTATTATTATTATTACTATTACTATTAATTATTATTATTATTATAATTATTGTTAATTGTTATTATTATCATCGTTTTATATTATTGTCATTATAATTATAAAATCATGTTGAGTATTCGTAATTTTCAAAACTTTATCTATAAACATTGTATTTTATATACAAAAAAAAATCCACATTTAATATTATCAGTCCACGATTAGATCAAATTCTTACATTATTACACGTAAAAACGTTCGTCTCCTTTTATATGCGTTAGGCCTCGTGACTAATTATTATAGTCTCACATATATATATATATACATCCCAATCCATTTATGTACAAGGTTTCTTACTTTTAATTTAATATTAAAATATTTTTCAATATTACCGTTTTTATCCAATTCGATGATTTTACCAACTAATAAACTACGATAATAAAAAATATACAAGAACAATGTTCTTAATATTTCAATATTTTATTGTATTTTTTTGTTAACAGTTCAATTTATTTCTCAAATTTGTTTTTTAATTTACTGATCCAAGAAAAATATTTGGATATTCAAATTTAAATGGGACACCTTGTATTATTAACACGTTGACTGCCGTGTAAGTCACCGTTAACCACCTCAAAACCAACAATAGTAAAAATACATAATTAGAGTAAATTTTTAAATAATACCATTTTTTTTATAATGGTTTGAAGAAAATAATTACATACAGAACATGCAAAAGTAATTTTATAATTACAAGAAAAATATGCATGATATTTAACAATGTTTTCTTCTGTATGTAATTATATGATAAAATACAATTTTCATCGTCAGAACATTTCTTTAAATACATCTTTAACTTCATCCTGAAATCAAGAATTAAAATATTTTTCTAGTTATTTGTTTGCATAACACCATTTAATTTACAACACAAGTAAAGTAAAAAATTCTGTTACCAATTTTCTGTAATATTTTATAGTTTTTTGCAGTGGTGAACTATAAGCAATCATTTGATCACACAAATCAAGTATAGATTTCAATAAATTATAATCTATTATCATTTTTGGACAGTTTGAAACAACTGATAATCACAAAAATTATCTACAATACCTCGGGGGTCACCGGTGACCTCATTACAAATAATGCATTAAACACAATTGCACAACTTCCTTTAACAGCTATAAAAAAAATGTCTACAAAACATATATCTTATAATAAAAAATTCATATATGTGTGACAAACAAATCACGTTAAAAGTACGTGGCAGTCAACGTGTTAAACATATTCATTTATTATAATCGTTAATTCGTTGATAGTAAATCCTTATGATACTTTTCTTCTCGTCTCACAAATTTACAAAAAAAGAAAAAAAAAACACACTTTTTCTCTCATATTCTGTCTATCTGTCTGTCTGTCTATCTATTTGTCTGTCTGTCTATCTTTCTCTCTTTCTCTCTCTCTCTTTCTGTTTCCTAATATTTACCTTATCATGTTCTTCCAACTCTATTTTCCTTCACTTTCTGTAACTTTTTCTCTATCAATTTCTACTTTTCTATCTAAAAATCATCCCATCCATATTATTCTATCAAAAGGTTCGCTACAATTTTCATTATATCGTATATTCTACATTTAATATGAATCCCAATATGTACATATACTTATATACATGCATACATGTAGGGATGTTAACGGTAATTAGAACAAATATTTACAAAAAAAAATTAACAAAATTAATATTCTATGATTTATTTTATAATGTAAATAATTAATATACAATAAAAATAAATCATAAAATGAATTTTGTTATATTTTTTTTCTAATTTATCATTAATCAATAGTTATAATTGCCGACACATATATAAATATATTAGGTTATAAAATTGTCATCGTCCTGTATCATTCAAATTAAAAACAAAAACGTAAGAAATGAAAATAATAAATATATAAATATCATATAGACATCAATTGTAAACATCTCAAGATTGAGTTAAACAGCATGCGAGTAGCACAATCGATACTTGAAAAAAGAAAAAAAGAAGTAGAGATTTAAAATTTATAATAAATTGCCTATGTTATCTCAGATAAACCCTAGTAGATGTTATACATTCAGTTAGAATACATAAACCTTGTTTTTTTTTATTTTTATTCACCTTACAGGAATACACAAATAAAGCGCGGACATTTCTTATTACTTCATTTCATTGTCGAATGAAATGAGGATAAAAATCAATTTTAATACAAATTTAATCAACTTTTATCACGCTTTAAGTCGAGATAAAAAAAAAATAGAAAAATTCATTGTAATAATTGAATATTTATACCTGATCGTTCATAAGATTTTTTTTAATATCATAATTCTTATTATTTCTTTTTTTATTTTTTTATTTCTACTTTGTATTTCTTTTTTAAATAGGTATTCTTAATAGATACTCATTCATTAAAATGTTTTGACTAAAACACTTACTACTATATGATAGATCAATAATTCAATGGATTGGTAGTATCCTTTTTGTCATATTAGGAAATATCAAAAGTTCTTTGCTTTTGATTAAGTAAATTTTACATATAAAATATTTTGTATTAAAAAAAATAGAAAGGAAAAATAATAATAATAATAATAGAACAATACGGATCAAATGTAATTGAGTAAAATCAAATATTGCATTTGACATGCATAAAAAAGAAAAAAAAAACGTTAAGAAATTGTTGGGGCAACCTAAAATATTTTTCGTTACACCCTACACTGGTGTGTAAAGTATTGTGTATATGTATAGGTAAAAAATAAAAAAAAACAAAAACAAAAAAAAAGGAAAAGTAAACAATGTTACTTTGTGTATCCAACTCACACTCCGTCGTTTGAACGCATCAATCGTCGTCTTCTTGACGTTTATCGCACACGTAAATGTATTTATTCGTCACCCTTCTACCGTATCTCACCCCTAGACAACACATACACGAAAACATCCTGCTCGTGTAAGCAAAGTCGCTAAATCTTCGTCTTCTAAAACCATTGTTCGATGTTTTTGTAACTTTTATGTCAAATATTAACACTTTATTCGTTGATTTTCATCATTTGATTTTTATCCTTACAATAACAGGTTCAACGATTTTCCTTCAAAAAAATGATAAATGAACTTTTAACAATGATTTGAAATGTAACAAATAATCATTGCTATGGAAAAGAAAAATGTTTCGTGATTTAATTTAAAATTTGTCTTACATGTTTTTCAATATTAATTTTTCCTTGTTTTTTTTTTTTTGTTTCTTTTCATATAATTGAATGTACGAACCAAAAAATTCTAATTAATTCATTAATTATTTTCTACGAAAACTTTTTATTCAATTATAAGTCTAATGACGTTGGTTTTTTAAGGTTGGATTTTAAATATTTTTTTTATTGATGGTTTCATGTTTCTTCCGACATGTTTAAGAGTAAAACTAAATTTAATATTCCTAGTATGGGATACTATAAAAAGTCAACCATGTTACTCTGTATATGGAAGTGAACTATTTAATAGTTGATGCAAATATGAGTGTCGTATAAGATTATTTTGCACCGGTAACATCTAGCAGAAATTTAATTAACTTCTTGCCTTTCATCCTTTACCTTTCTTTGGCATTGTATCAAAGGAAGGGGGATGTTAGGTACATTATTAAACTGAATTTTGCGGTATATTCTGAAATAAGTTTGAATGCTGATAAAAAAAAATAAAAAAAAACAAAAAAAAATTCATTTACTTAATATCAAAAATAATTATTTTATGTAAATATTCGATTTATATAAACAAAAAAAGATAAATATCGAAAAATCACCAAACGTAATTGAAGAATTTGATTTATTTACTTTTTTTTTATTTCATTTACAATTGCATCAAAACTTTACCAAATAATTTCACGAATTAAATGATAAAAAACAAGTTTCTTTATCATTGTCAAACATTCGATAAACAAACTAATAAAAAGAAAAGGAAGAAAACGTAGTTACGATGTTCTAGTATAAAAGGTCTACACTTTTGGAAATGACGTTAAAATAAAAAGGAAAGAAAGAGAAAAGAAATTTAATGTAGTTTCAGGACTGTAAAAAAAGAAAGAATAGAAAAGAAAAGAAAAGAAAAGAAAAGAAAAGAAAGGAAAAAAGAAAAGATAAGAGCTATCGGTTAGTAAGGTAAAAAGTATCGAATTCTTAAGAGGATAGCAAAGAATCGTTGGAATTTTTCTTTCTGATCGAATTGTATACGGGAATTAGTTCGAGACGAGTAAAGGGACTTAGGTAGGCACTTTTGAAGATAAACAAGAAGGAAGAGGACGAAAAAGGAACGAGAAATACTATCGACAAATACTTTTTCGTTCGTTAAAGTTAAAGTTTAGTTTAGTTGAGAAACTGAACCTCGAATCATACGAATCAGGTTTAAAATCGATGGGGGAACGATTGTAAAAGTATCCTATATTTAATAAAGTGGAGTGGGGTGGGAGGGAGCTGAAGGTGAAGAGGGGAAGATGCGGGTGGTTCGAAAAGAAGAAAGTGGAATAAAAAGGAAAAAGTAAGATGGAGAATGGGGATGAGGGTTTGAGTGTTAGGAGAGCAATTATGATATCTATTCCCGTAATATAATTTCTAACGTCGTCGTCCGTCAAGGAAGTTTGATTGGCTAGCAGAACCCGATCGTACACGTAATTTGCCGTCGAAATAGGAAGAGGTAAGATTTCACGAAAACGAATTTCCGCCAAAGCAATCGAACTTTCCTAACGACCCTGGACGTTTAAGAAATTTTCTAATTACTACTTTCCTCGACCCCCTTTTACTAATTTTCAGTTAATATATCTCTGATCATACGACTACGTTATTTGAACATTTTCTAAAGTATTACGTGACCTTTGATAGTTCAACTTTGCCTACAAATTATGAATAAGTCATTTATTCTTTTCTTTTTTTTATATTTACGAATTTGCATTCGTAAATGATAGTCATTTTCGTATTTATCAATTGAAATGTTTTATTAATGTAAAATAAACATTTTACTTATTTGCCTTTGACGTTTATTTTACTTTTAAGTTATAAGATGATACAAAATGTCTAAACGGTAATAAAATAATTTGCATAAACACCACGTGCTTGATGATAATAAATAACAGTTAACATTTGCAACGAATACTCTTGAAAATGCAAATGCAAATGTTTCAACTCCTACTCATTAAATTTTAACAGAAATATGCTAAACGAAACTAAAGTATTTACAAGTTATCATGTAAATACTTTAAATAATTTAACCGAATCTTAAATATGATTAAAAAACATATTTCCAAAGAGTCTATTAAAAAAAAAAAAAACTTACAGAAAAGTAATAATAAAAATTGATAAATTTATTAAATGCGGCAATGTAGGAATGATCCAAGAATAAAATGAAACGAGGAAGCGCATCCATCCCCTTGACACATTATTGGTTGGATGCCAAAGTTCTCCGATGTTCGTATAATAGGAATGAAAGATATCAATGGATGAGGAAAAAAAAATTTTAAGAAAAAGAAAAAAAAGAAGGATACCATAGCGCGTAAGGAAGGAAGGAAGGAAGGAAGGAAGGAAAAAGCTGGCACGATGCATAAGCTGATCTCGTCAACAGGCGTACTTTCTCGATTCTCTTTGAACTGTACTTGCCCTTAGGGAACTTTGAATCGGCCCCACGCGATTTCCATCCTTTCCTTTCAACCCCATCACCCCCCGTTTTCTGCCCCTGTTCTACCAAGCTCGTTTCTATCATCCGTCACACCCACATAAACATATAGACACACACGTACACTACCACCCAAAAGTTTGGAATCGCTCGAAATCAAACATGCCCAATAAATTTGGTATTATCAATTATTATTGCATCAAATATTAACAAGTTTATAATTACGTTTTAAAAGATTTCAATATCTTCTTATGTCTATAATATTTTTGTACATTTTCTAACTTACCTCCCCACCCCTGCCCCACATTCCAGTTTAAGGGCAAAGCTGGACGCGAATTTTCTTACTGGAACTTTCCTAAAATTTTTTTTCCAACTTCAGTAGAAAATATGAAAAAAAATTCACAGACAAAACTAATTTGTAAAAATTAATTTAACAAATGAACAGGTGGACTGGCACGTTGGTCATTTGTGACCAATTACGCTACTACACTGTTTTATATGTAATATTTGATCTTTAAAATATGATATCGTATACCGTAAAATGTGTAAAACAAATGTGCCAGTTAACGCATTAAATCTACCTCGGTTATTTCATAAACATTAATTTAATTCTTACAAATGTCCTTATCCTTCTCGGGGTAACGTTACGTAGAGATTCGAAACTTTTGACTAATAATGTACACGAATAGATGCGCTTACATACGCGTTCCTATGCGAGCCCAACTTGACCTCTATCACGAAAAGAGAGATGGACCACGAGAGGGTAAATTCAGAGTTATCGGTGCGGTCCGATCGATATACACCGCACGAATGGGTAACGAAGGACATATACACGTTTTGGATTTCATCCATCTATCTTACCTGTCTCTCTCTATATATATATGTTTATTTCTTGCGTTGTATAGATAGATGAGTGTGTATGCGTGTGTGTGCGAGCGCGTTCACGCGAGTATGCGCGTATAATCCTTCTATAGAAATTGTCCTACTGAAAGTGTCAGTGGTTTATAGTGTAATTATCAACCCTAAGCTCTTACTCGATAAGGTTTCTGTCAGGTTTCTAGCTGATACTTTTCAAATAAACATGAATCGACGATCTCTTTGATTAAGAGACGACATCACGGTTTATAACATTTTCCTTGATAATTAATAAATCGTGTTGAACTTCCATAGTGACAGAAATCCGATTCGGTTATATTCTGTTTTTAGGATTTACATCATTGCTTATAAAATGTTTGCTCTTGTTTTCGAGATTGAATTTTTTATTAGAAGTTTTAACCGTTTTTAGAAATCAACTGGATTTCTTCGTTGATAGGTGCTTCTGTTTTTACATTTTTTCTTCTTGTTAATTGGTTCAAGTAGTTTTGTTTATTTGATGCGTTACAATCATGATATTATTCATCATCGTTCCTTATATTTTTTGGCAAATAATACTCGAGTAAATCAAAAAATCTTTTCCGAAAGGTTTCGTCATTTTTTTTACGTATCTAATATAATTACAAGACTGCTTTTACACTCTCTATTCCTTTTAATATTTAATTTCTTTAAAATATTTACAAGCATATCGTTGCTACACTCTCGCATTTTCCATAAATAGAAATTTAAAACGATCCACATTGGCGTGCGAGAAATATCGAAATATTTCAAAGACGAATTTCTTTTCCTGTTAGGTATTTATATATATATATATCTTTTCCTTTTCCTATTATCAATCTTTTTTTTTTCTTCTTCTTCTTTCTTATTTTCATCAATATGACGGAATATAAAATCGAAATGAAATTCATTGTCCGCGTGTCATACGTCGTTTTCAACATTCGAGCGAAATTACAAACGTAAGAGGCAATATCTTCCTCTTGACTCGCATGCCAGACTCTCTCTCTCTCTCTCTTTCTCTCTCTTTCACACACTTTCTTTCTTTTTTTATCCGTCTCTCTTTTTCCCTCTCTCTCTTTCTCTCTTTCAACTCGCGAATAAGCTTGTCGAATTCATCTCGATTCTTTCGACGATACCACCAAAACCGCAAGATACGATATATCGTATATATATATATATATATATATATAGGTATATCCATGTTCTCAAACATCGAACAAATCGAAAAGTGATGAAAGTAGCGTATGCTACTATTCCTCTAGTAGACTTTCTTAGTATACTTCTTCATCCATCCTTATATAAGAAGAAAATCTATCTATCTGGCATCTAGCCAAAAGAATGTCTCACGAATCATCATCACCCCCCGCCCCCATCCCTTGTCGTATAATTTTCAACTATTATTTAAACCATCTACGTTACGTGTTCGATCGATTAACTTAAATTTAAATCTGTAGTAATCAAAGTTAACTAAATCATTGCGTAAATTATGATATATCGTTGAATTTTACATATCGATCAAAATGGATTAAACATTTTTTCTGAATGTAATTAAAAAAATGGAGGGGAGGGGAAAGAATAAGAATCATTTTTAATACAAAAAATTAAATCCTCGATTTGACGCTTTGACATACAATATTTTCAACAAATGTTTCTAACAAAGTTAATCCATTTGACCTATATGAATTTTATAAAACTACGAAGTCATTTTATTTTATTAAATCTTCATGCAATACACGAAAAGCTATTACAATATAATGAAATTTTCACGATGTGACTTATTTTCAAATCTTTAAATTTCAAGCAACATCATTGGCATATATTTCTCTCTCTCTCTCTCTCTCTCTCTCTCTCTTTTTCTTTCTCTATCTATCTCTCTTTCTCTTTCTCTCTCTTATTCTTTCTATTTCTTTCTTCTTCGATACATCAAACATCACATCAAACATCCCACCATAATTCAAAGTATTTCTCATCAATAACATTTTATTAAAAATTCAATAAAACAACCATAATAAAATATCAAACCCAATTTCATTCTTGCTTTTTAGAACACTCACGTTCATATATACACACACATTCATAGTCACTTCATTCTTTCTCTCTCTTACTATGTTTTTTTTTTCCATTTCACTCTACTTCAATACATCGGACATCAAATAAAATATCTCACTATCATTCAAAATTTTTTTCATCAACATTTTATTAGGAATCTAATAAAACGAGCATAACAAAATTCCAAACCAATTTCATACTAGTTTTTTATTACTATCACACACGCAACACGCCCACCCACACACACTCACACATCCTTGCTCATTCTCTTTCTCTCTCTCTCTTTCTTTTTTATTTACTTTTATCATTAATCCTATTCGTTAACATGCATCCGACAAGACGATGCTTCTTCAATGAAAAACATCTAAAGAAATGCAGGCGCCAACTAAAATAATAAAAAAAAAGCAACATAAAATCGTACTATATTTTACGAAGAAAACCGAAATTCTTTCTTTATTTTCTCTCTCTCTCTCTCTCTCTCTCTCTCTCTCTCGTACAAAAGAAAATGTATACGAACTCTTCTCTCTAAAAATCGTTCTTTTTTGCTTATTTTTTTTTTTTTTTTACGTTTGTCACTACTTACTTCTACGTATATCTAAAATAATAAAAGTTATGCGATCGTTAACGAGCACAACGTTACGTACTCTTATATCTTCAATTCGTTCCCTATTTTTAATATATTTCCACGAGATCGGGTCTTTCGTTAATATATGTGACTCGACACACCCACTCCTCATCGCATTTTTGAATTCGAAAGAAATGTGAAAAGTTTATAGAAAGTAAGGAAACTAAAAACAAAAAACAGAGGGAAGTCACTCTCGCAAGGAAATAATAATTCAATCGAATCAAAGTTGTATCAATAAAGGATGCAATAATTTTAATGGAAAAGGATGAATGAAAGGAAGAAAAGGATTTAGGGAAGACGGTAAACACATCTAACGAAAATTAAAATCGCAAAAATTAAATTTAAAAAAAAATGAATAAAAAATTATTTAAAACAATATAAAGAGATAATGAAAAGCAAATAAGAAAAAGTCTCTTGTACGAATTCAAAGGAGACGACTGACTTAATTAATCGATTTGTTTTGTTCTGTTCCGGTCGACGTATTAGATGGGCCGACAAATGTGCAGGTCAACATCTTTCTCCGCTCTATCAGCAAAATAGATGATTATAATATGGTGAGTGCAATATAAATCATCATCAGCAAGGCCTATATATACCAGTCTGTATATTACACATGTGTATATCTATTAACGTCACGTATATATGATGCCGTAAAATTTGCACTTATCTGTAATATTGTACCTCTATTATACGTGTATGTATATATATATATATATATGTTTATATGTTATATATACATATGTATATGTTACTCTGGTAACACACATATATATACATATACACATAGATAAATTATATACAGGATAATCCAAAATTAACAAGCACCAACGAACAGAAACGTTCTTCGTATTAAAAATTTGCAAAAAAAAATTCATCCTCTTGCAAATTTGTTCAATAATTTATTAAAAATTAATTCTCGTATATATACACATACAAAAAAGAAAATATTAAGGTAAAAAAATGGAAAATTAAAAAATGAGCTTCTACTTTCGATGAGATGATAAAACAAAACTACTCAATTAATTGGAACATGAATAAATTTCGAAATAACGTAGAAAATGTATGTTGCCAAAATGTCAAATAATTTTGTAATTTGTAGTAAAATTTGATATCGATAAATTCGACTTACTAGATCACTATATGCAAAAACGTAAATTACTTTTCAAACAACCACTTATAAATATTTTAATAATAATTATTTCTTTATAATATTATTTTTCAAGAAAAAAAACATAATATTGAGTAAAAAAAAAACAACAAGAAAAAGAAGCCTTTCAGAAACGTATTGCTTTTAAAACCGAACGTGGTTGTTCGATTTGATTCTAAAGATAGAAAGACAGAGAGAAAAGAGTAAGAATAGGATATATAAGAGCGGGGAGTTATAGATAAGAGAACAGAAAGATGGCAAGAAAGAATAATAGAATCTCTAAGGGTAGTCTCGTAGAGTTCAGCTTTTAAAGGTTCAATTACTAGAAGTGCAGAGGCTCGATTTTTCATCATAAAAAGAAAAGAAAAGAAAAAGAAAGAAAGAAAGAAAGAAAGAAAGAAAAATGTACAAAAAAAATGGTACGAAGCACGTTTGAAAAAGCATGCAAAGAATTTTGGGACATCCTGTATATCGTAAACGCGAGCAACCGCGCTACCAGTGGATGTGTGCTATTCAGTCAAAATCTCGTGTTGATTTTCTCAATGTCGTTGATTGTCGTCGTATTACACATACATTTATATACATATATATATATATATATGATATATGATATTTACGTATATAAATGTATGTATATGTGTATGTATATACACGTATGGACATCGCTCGACGTAATGATATGTGTATGCATATATATATATATATGCATAAAATCAGCAGCACATGTCTCTCTGTTACATAATGATTGTTAAAACGATCGATTGTACGCTGCAACCACGTCGTCGTCGTCGTCATCGTCGTTGTCATCGTCGTTGTCGCCGTTGTCGACGTCATCGTCGTCGTTGTCTTCGTCGTTCGTCGTCGTCGTCGTCGTAGTCGTCGTCGTCGTCGTCGTGTCGCCGTTGTCGACGTCATCGTCGTCGTTGTCTTCGTCGTTCGTCGTCGTC
>NW_015148972.1:2283274-2412183 GCF_001465965.1 Polistes dominula | reverse complement strand
TCGTCGTCGTCGTCGTCGTCGTCGTTGTCAATTTCGTCTTCGTCGTCGTCGTCGTCGTCGTGTCGTATGTGCCTTGCTGAATAAAAAAAAAAAAAGAAAAAACATACGTGTGCTAGAAAGATAGTACTAAACAATATGTTTTCTATAAAAATGGGAGAGACGCGAGTTTTTTTTTACATTATATATACACATACATATATATGTATAGAAAATTTCGGTAAAATCTGTGCAGCCAACGCGTTATCGATGAAAAATATTTCCGATTCTTCAATACGAAGATACGGTTTTCCTTCATTTTGTACTTTTTCTTTTTTCTTATTTTTTGTTTACTTCTTTTCTTTTTCTCCATTCTTCGTATTTTAATTGATTTTATTTTATCTTGTTTTTTTTTTTTATTTATTTATTAACGGAGAAACGAGACGAGCATGGAAATAATACGATACGTCTATTCGTGTATTTGCTTGTATGAGATACGTTTTGAAAGTTCATAATGTTTTTGATCAATTAATTAATCAAAATGATGATTAAATGTCGATGTAATTTTTATTGAATCTTGAACTTTACGAACGTATTTTATACTGATATACGAGTATGCATAAGAGTACGACATGTATACAGGGTGATTTATTAATGAAATTGATAAAAATTCAGTGAAATGTTATGATTTTATTGAGAAATATTATTTTGCGTATTAAGTGGGAATATATATATCGGAAATTCCAGATGATATCATTTGCAACATTTAAATGAATAATAAACTCGTGTATTCGTTTCAATAAGTTTTATAAATGTAACTTTTCTGGAAGAATATTCGTAACATTCATGCATAACAATTTATCATAAAATTAAATTGAATTTCATTGTTAATTCATTTATCGTTTAACAATTAAATGTATTATTATTATTATTATTATTATTATTATTAATAGTTTACCTCGTTCATTATTGCATCTATAAATTAAACGATATATTTTTTTTCTATAATATTTTATCTCGAATAAAATTTTAAAGGAAAAGATTTAAACGTTTGTAACATCAACAAACAATAATATATTACAGTGATGGCTTAATCGATTTATTAATAATGTGTTAAAATATCTGCAATGTAACCTACTTTTGTAAAAACACCCTATATACATCTAATATATTATATAACAGAGTTATGCAAAAGATATCAAGACGTTGGAACAGCTTGAAATGCATGGATCGTTGCATATGAATATCTTGTAACGCATGAAATCATAATTCAATGATTTTCAATTAACAATTTTTTAATAACATTTCAGTCATAACTCAATGATTTTCATTAACGATTTGTCTAGTAACTATTTATAATTAATAAAATAGGAAAAAGAAAAGGGAAACGATTGTTTTTAAATAATTCGTACTGTTTGTAATTTGTACAAGTATTTTCCCTTTAAACGTTATCATTAAAATGTATAAACTTATGATTACATTAGAATAATAACGATCCTGCATTTTAAGCATCATAAAAACCACGTTAATAAATCATTCAAAGTTAATTATTCCATTGCTCGTCGATTTAACGCAGTTCGATGGGTCGGAATATCGTCAAATGTGATGCAAAAATATTTGTAAAGACAATCATCTAGAATTTATCGAATTTCCTTTTTGTCTTTTTTTTTAATTTCGATACGTATCTTATTTTTATATTTATTTCATTCGTTATCGAATCCGATAAATTTTATTATTACATTCGACGTTTGAAAAAAAAGAAAAGAAAACTTATCTCAGGTCGTATTTGATTTCAATAAAAAAAAAAAAGGAAAAATTTCGTTTAACAGCAAACGCTTCTTTCACTACCAATCTAATGGATTTAATTGCGTTTCACATTTGAATTTAGTTTGCTTTTGATCTGTTCACGCTTCAATGATTAGTTACGGATTATGTATCGCTTGTGTGTCACTATTGCTAATCTAACAGTAACAATATTGCACAGTCACTGATAATAGACGATAGAAAATAAAAGCAAAATGCAAAAAGTAAAAGAAGATAAATTTTACGAACATCTTACATCGAGAATGACGTTGGTCCTATGTACGAGGAGAGAGAGAAAAATGAAAATAAAAACTTAATTCAAAGGATATATTTCTTTTTAAGAATCTCATTTTTAATTCAAATCATCGATCTACCAATGGAAATTATTATTATTATTATTATTATTATTATTATTATTATTATTATTCTAATGAAATATTTGATACTTTATGAACATGTTAGATGTATGTAAACGAATGGTATTTTAATTATACATAATATGTACATGTAAAAATAAGTTCAAAGAAACGAGAAGAATTTACTAGTCAAAGGTTTCGTTTTCGAAAAAAAGGAAACGTGTTTATAAGTTTTTTCAAATACGCGTCATTTATTTATTTCTTTGTTTAGTTATAAACTGAAAGCATTATCTTTCTGAACATACTTTTCTAAACATTGAGCTCTGTGATGTTTATATTTCGACTTCAACCTTGCGACTTATTTCTTGTACGTTTAATTTCTTCGCAACAGTCGTGTTTTGGACGAGAATAGAATAACATCGGCTGACATTTCAAATTATTCTCTAAACAGATGGAAAGATATTACAGAAGACAGTACAGTAATTAATTGAGTAAAGTTTCTTTCGTAATTATCATCATTTTAGGCAGAAATAGATTAGATAATGTTCCTTCCATGATTATCAATCAATTTGTTGCTAGAAGAAGATCTTTTAATTTCGAATTTTCAATAGAGGATATTTTCCTTCGACAAAAAATTCATACTCCCGATTTTCGAATTATTTTTACATGTTTAATCATCATTGGTTTGTTTTACCAATCCTTCAGATACAAAATGTGTTTATGTGAACGTACGTATATGTAGGTAATTATGACAATGAATTAAATTAAATAATTAGAAAAATTGATTTCATAATTTATTTTCTATTATATATATAGAAAATTATTTTTATTATTAAATATAATATATATATATATTATATTATATTTATTAAGTTCTATTTATTTCTTAAGAATTAAAACTTTTCTAATCATCTATTTAATCATTTATAATATCAAATAATTCATAAAATGAATGATTTCTATTCTTCAAATTAGTTTCTACTGTCATAACTACCAATATACGTAAAAAAATAAAAAGCTAAATTATCGATGAGTTTTATTTAATAGAATAATGATGATAATAATAATAATAATAATAATAATAATAATAATAATAATAATAATAATAATAATAATAATAATAATAATAATAATAATAATAATAAATGATCAACCTGGAACAAACATGATTTCATAAAATTCTCAAGTAACAAGATCGTTGATTCAATTACTGTCATCTCGTCAATTTTCAACGATTTCAATCAGAACCCTCCTACGATAAAAATCCCTTGAGCCCCACACGTACACATGGATATATACTTACATAAACATATATATGTATGTATGTAAGTATAACTATTATATAATACATATATTTTTATGTACTTACATATACATATATGTATGTGGGTGCGCGTGTGTGTATGTGTGTACGTGTATGTATGTATACATATATACATAATTCTATACCGCGTGAGTGAGTTTGAGGATATTAACGGTGAAATCGATTAGAAAAGACGACGTTGATGCGACGTCCTGCCAGTTAAATTCTTGTTTTTCTTCTGAATACGTCATCACGTTTTAAAAAACGCATAAATTTACTTACTTTCGCTCAATTGGATCTCTCATTTACATTCTACCTAGAAATATGTGTATGTGTGTGTGTGTGTGTGTATGGGTTTGAACGCACATATACGTGTAGAAAATTTTCATATCATATATTTCATATCATTTTAGTTCTTAAATTAATTTATTATCATAATCGATCAATTTGTATGAAAATATTTAATATTATATTATTTTCAAGTATTAACTTCGTAATCGTTGATCATATTTTTCATCTTTTCGTTATACATAAGAATATTTTTGTTAGAATAATTTTTATAATTATTTATCACAGCTAATGATAATATTTAATATAATAGTATCGATTATTATTATTATTATTATTATTATTATTATTATTATAATTAATATTATTATTATTATTTCAGATCAACAAATGTGTAAAATACTCGTCTCTACGTTGATTTCGTTATTATATTACATTGGTTAATTTATTCTTATTATATTTGCGAATAAATATGTGAATCAAAACAACGTCAATAAAATCCTCTTTAAAATATTATTTCTCTTTATATTTTATACTATTTTTCTTTTATTTAATTCTATTGAATCGTAACAAATATTCGTTCCTTTCCCATTCGTTCGTTCGTTCGTTCATTCGAAACAAATTTGTTTATTCTACCAAACGAAGAAAACCTGACGAATATATATATATATATTGCAAGCCAATACAAATGGAAAAAAAATATTGAACCAAGCGTTTGAGGATGAAAAATTAAACAAAATTAACTTGAACTAACGGAAAAAAGAAAAATTAGAAAAATAAGATACAAATTTTGGTTAGAGTAGCAACCGTTTAAAAAAAAAGCAAGGAAGGAATTGCAATCGTCGTTTACAATCAACAGAAACATTGTTGCCACTTGACACCACTCATGAGCTCTTATTCTCTCAACAATTGCATGTCATATATACATACATATATCCTACATTTCATAACATCTTTCTCTCTCACTCTTTCTCTTTCTCTCTCTCTCTCTCTCTCTCTTTCTCTTTCTCTCTTTCTCACTCTATCACACTATCACTCTCTCGTTCTCTTTTTCACTTATTTTTTATTGTTTTCTGCAAATTTCATTGTCAAACAATTTGGCAGGAGATTGATTTTTTCCCCATGTTCGATATATATAAAAAAAATCCCCCCAGAAAAAGATTTATTTTATCCAATCAGCGTCTTCTTATTCTTCCTTGTTCTTCGAGAAATGATTCTTCTCGGAGAGCCATTATTTTTTATTATGTTATATCATCTTTCTCTTTATCTTTCATTTTTTAATTTCTATTTTTATCTATATTCCATCGTCCAGCTTAATCATCGAATCGTTTTCCATGTCACGTCGTCGAAAATATTGAAATAAATAAAGTAAAATGGTTTGAATTCATTCGAAATAAAATTCTAATGAAAATAATTGCGAAAATAAGAATAAGAAAAACTGATTTTGAAGAAATGAAAAAGAATTTCATCGGATAAATTAATTCGAATCGAACAAAAAACATTTTGCATCGTTTGTCAGCACATATTTGCGTTAAAAATAAATATTAATAATTATATTTAAAAAATATATAGAAAATTTTGTTCAAGTAATTTACAATAATTAATTTAAAAATCGATATTTGAGAAATTTATCGAACATAAAATTGAATAAAATATTTTCATCTTTAGAAATTCACTGGATTTTTATATTTGTAGGAAACAATGGAGATGCTGTGTTTAATGAATTTAGGAAATAAAAGTGAATCTAAGTGAAAATATATGGGTATAATATTTTTTTTTTTTTTAAATCTTTTTGTCAGTGAATATTATCAACCCTTCAAAAGAATCTGCAGTCGTCTGATGTATGTTTGTCTCTTCTTTTTTCTTGGGGTAGTATATTATAATACATACATCCATTCTGTTTTATTCTTGTATGACGATACCTTTCGGAACATCGAATATCTTTTTTAAGATGAAAGAAAGAAAGAAAGAAAAAGATTTGAAGCCTCTCAAAGATAAGGGAATACGAATTGGAGACTCTACAAATTTGATTGACAATCCTCGCTGTTTTGTTGTACATCTCAGGCTCGTAAGAAAAAGGAATACTAGTTTCCGTTACTAACGATTCTCTTTTTACCATTTTTTTTTTTTTAGACAAATTTTCTTGAAAGTACACATGCGTGTAAACGAATCCGTTTGTGTGTATTTTTTGTATTATTTTAGTAACAATAATTTACTTCGACAGAAAGAAAATATGTACAAACGTAATTTGGAACAAAATTTTATCATAACCGTGAGTAATAGTTTGTATGTATTTAGTAAATAATTTTATTATTTATTTTTGTAAAATGTATTATATTTAAAATGAAGAATGAAAAGAGAAGCTGCATTAGATTATTTGTTAATAAAATAGACATTTGATGTGACAAAAGAAAAAAACATTAAAAAGTTACAAATAAATAAATTGCAATATCCTAATTTTGGTTTTTTTTCACATATTTGTAACATAGGATTGTATATGCTCCCTGATACCAAATTATATTACATATATAGTAATACTAAAGATATTATCATTATTGTATACAAAAAATTTTTAACAAAACTTTATTTCTGCTTTTATCGACATTAACACAAATAATACAATGTCAGGTTTATTTAATGTTAATCGTTTCAAGTTTTTGCATTTAGTTTTTTTTTTTTTTTCATTTGAAAAAACATCGATTGTAATTTAGTATAATCGATCAACGAAATTTATACTAGCAATTAAATATTTCATTTCACGAAGTACTTCTGTTAAGAGTGTTCTGCACTCAAAAGGGGTTAAAAAAAGAAAAATGTACACAATTTATTTGAACAAATTGTTCTTAATGGAAATCATATTTGTCGTTGACGTATATTTAAACATCAATGAAAAATGTAACAAATAATTACAAAATGGGGGAAAGGAGAACGGTGTTAACAAGTCTCCATTATTTCGTCTTACTGTCAAAAGGAGGAAAGGAAGTAACAGCAAAACGTGAAAGTTGTTGTAATGGATTTATTAAATAAGGGGGGGGGGTGGAGGGTGAAGGAAGGGACCAAACAAACTCCTACGTCATAAACTTCCTTGAGCTTTTCTACATAGGTAAGAACGTGTCGTTGAAGTTAGTACGAGTCGTATATACGAAAATGAAAGGAAAACTTCACTTCTCTACGGACTGTAGGAGAGAGAGAACGAGATTGTCATAACTTATTGTTCCTATCTTACGAATAATAATAACTGACATGAACGCGAAACGAGAAATCTGTTTTTGTGCGATCTATGCAGAATGTAGGATACCCTTTTTTCTTAACTTTTTGTTTGAAATGTCAGAAAGTGTGACCTTTATTGGCGAAAAGTTTTTTAATTGTTATGATCAAATTATAAGAAAATTTATTAGAATAAAAACTCTCTAATAAGTTCATTTTTCATTTGTTATTAGATATTTTTGTTTGGATTTAATTATAACATTTATAATATAATTGATATGATATTATATTAAAAAATATGAGAATTAATTTAAAATTTTGTACAAAATGGACATTTATTACAACAAATATACAACACATTTTTTAAATTAGACAGATTCATTTTTGATATTTTTATTTATCAATTATATTTTTATCTTTCTATTTTCTTTGTATGTATATACTCTTTTTTTTATTTCCCTTTGTATAATCGTATTATCTTAAGAAAACACGTGTTAGAGGGGGAATGAAAGGAAAAAAGAGGGAAAGAGGGTTAGAACGGAAGTGTTAATAAAAAGATCGAAGCTTGAATCCGCCATCGACATTTCGCACTTGACTCGTCCACTTTGCTAAACGATTGGCAACGTTCTACTTTACGTTTGATTTACTAGCTGACGCAGCCACAAAGACATTGGGCACGTAGAAATTAGGAAACTACTTTTTCGGCTCTTTTTTTCTTGTATATATATATATATATATACATACATATGTGTGTTAGAACAAACGCGTGCGTGCATGAACAGAAACCACAACGTCGCAGCAAATCTTCTGGCAATATTTCAAGATTCGATGATACAATCTCATCACCGAAATTCTTAATAGGAAAACTAGAGATCAGAATTTATTGGATTAGGATGAAGATATATTTCCGATGACGTTCCGAATCAATAATACTTTTTTTTGGTGCATATTTTTGTCGTTTTTTATTTGTTTCAGTTAATTTGAATTTTTTTTTTAAGAAAATTTCTATTCACATATTTAAAGAATATTACAAATATTTTTGAATAGTATAGTAATGATTATTTTCATTGATGACATTCCATTAGGATTTTTGTAAAATATATTGTTGAATAGAAATAGAATCTCTTCTCATAATAAAATTATATTTTGCTGGAATATATGGAAATTTGTTAGATTATGATTTCATCTTATACTTAATTAGTTATATCGTTTTAACGTTGTATATAAAATGCAAATAATTATCTATTAGGTTGGCCAAGAAATATTGTCATGTTATGAACTTGGAAAATATCGCAAGAACTTATTAACCAATTTAACAAATAAAAATGAACACTCTCTTCTTTAGAATTATTTTATTCTTAGGACAAGTTGCACTACTATTTTCAAAAACTCATACTTAAATACATGTTTATCATATATATTTATACGTATTTATTATGTACCCATACGATGAACACGTGTCGAATGAATGATAAAAAGATAGAAACCAAAATTTGCATCGATTATGTTCGGTTTGTTTAACATTTATGCGTGCGTATCTGCAATATAAACAATTGAATAATATAAAAAGCAAAGATAAAGGAAGAAAATTATTTAACACGAATTTATATATTATATCATCGCAACGTTTACATATTTTTCATATTTTTCATACATATTTAATCGTAAGATCGAAGTGTATCTAACAACGAAACGTAATTAAAATCCCATCGATTTTTTAATCGCCGAAAGACTTCGACTAACTTTTTCAGGTGACTGAAAAGTTTTCTCATTATTTTCTACGTCCACGGGCATCAACGTTTTATCTATTTTAATTGATAACATTTAATCAAATTTTTTTTCTTAATAAATAAGATCGTGTATTCGTTGAATACACAACGTGGACAGCTGATTAATCACGTGAGACGAACTGTCAATGTTAAAACCAGCTTATGTCGTTCACCTACATTAATTCTAGGAACTGACCTTGGCGACTATAAGTGAGCAAAAAAATACTTTAACGTGTCCCGACGACATGTAAGTAGTAAGAGTATTTTTAAATAAGTAGTAATTAGTAGTGGTAGGTAAATACTACTTTTTTTTTTAGATAGTAGTTTTATTTAGTAGTAGTTAAGTTAGGTCGGTTCTTATTCTACTTTTTTTATTTTTCATTCCATACGAGCGAAAGTCATGAATGATACAATTTCATAATGTACATACAAATTTCTATCTAAAATTGAATATTTTTAACAATAATATTTCTTACATTATTTAATAATACTTACAATTTTTCCATTACGAAGTCTCACGGTCATTAAAACGTCGATGAAACTCATAAATCAAATTTAACGACTCGTCGATACTATTTTCATTCGAAACATTTGCAAACAACGTTTCGTGCGTTTAAAAAAAAAAAAGATAATTAAATTGTTTATATGTAAAAGAAATTGTGGTTTGCTGACCGATAAAACACAGAGAAACGTATGGGTTTGATAAAAATCTAGTTGAATTTGCTCAGTGCCGGTGCTAAAAGTAGAGATCAATTGAAAATAAAAAAGAAACGAATCATTTGATCAAACATCATTTGATCGATCAATTCTCTCTTGTAAATTTATCTTTCATGTTCGATAATATTTGCTATGGGGGAAAATTAATTTGTTCTTATTATCGAATGTAAATATTATAAAAATGAAAAAAATTTCTTAATTAAATCAATAAATCTGATGATTGTTAAATAAAAACACAACGATTAAATTGTAAATCATTAAATTAATAAAAAAAAAAACATAATAGATCAGATCATCCGTGAAAATTTTAAACAAAAGGAAAAAAAAATTGACGAATAAATTCGTTCATCACCTTTTAAGAAAAGAAAGAAAAAACAAAACTAAAGCTATGAAAATATAAATAGTAGAGTAAAATAACCATAAAAGTAAACGGGAATAGAGTGAGAGTAGCGTGATGGAGTGGTTGACAAAAAAATTCAACGATTATGTTAAAAAACGTGTTAATGGGACAGCAGAGGTGGTAAAACAGTACCCGGCACTGGGCTAAAACACGCAAAATTGTTCACTGACACGCGAAAATCAGGGATGCAGAGACAAATCGCACATTTGGGTATCCCACAAAAGAATAGTAGTATGTATTTATATATATTACCCTTATACGTATGCATACATATATACATAAATACATACATACATACAAATACTAAGCCATAAAGATAAAGGTACGCGGGAAAATACGTGGGACAGAGAAAGAAAAGAATGTCGTAGCATGAGACAATGCTTTTTCCTCCTCCAGCTTAAACCACCCCTCGGGATAAGGGAAAGAAAATGAAAGAAAGAAAAGAAAAGAAAAGAAAAGAAAAGAAAAAAAAGAAAAGGAAAGAAAAGAAAAGAAAAAAATTACACACACTCATCCACAAATACACACAAGAAAACACACACACAAGAAAAGGACGGGCTCCAAATAGCTGAACGTGCGTAAGTGCTAATTGAGAAGAATTATAGGAACAAGAGCCAAGTAATGAACACCTATAATCGCGTTTTACCTTTGTCGACTTCGACTCTTGCGCTCTTTTTTACCCCCTACCTTCCTCGACCCCTCTTTTTGTGTATCTCTATCTTTCTTTCTCTCTTTTTACTCTTTTTCCTACTTTTATGCTCTTCATAAACCTTTCCCTACAACATTCTTCTCTTTCTCTTTCTCTCTCTCTCTCTCTCTCACTCTATCTTTCTCTCTTTCTCTCTCTCTTTCTCTCAAACACTAACCATATACACATATACTTGCGCGTGCACACGCGGCAACCTTTTATTCAAGCTGTCACTACCACGATACTACCAACTAAATATATACAACTTATGATTTCCCTCGAGTAACACACGCTGATTTACGTTTGTGATATACACGCGCTCACCACCACACATATATATATATATATATATGGTTATATATACTTTATTTATAAAAAGATATGTATTACTATATATATAAGCCGTTATATTTTTGATGAAACATCTATCTATCTATCTGTCTATCTATCTATCTATAATATCTACCTATCTATCTATATAGCTTGAAATTGGGCTAACGTATGTGTCGAGAATGCGCTCTCTGTCTCTCTGTGCCTGATCATTTTTCATTCTACGTTTTTTTTTTCTTTTTTTTTATATGAATATGTATGTGTGTGTATATATACATATTATATATATGTACTTTGTCTTTCTTTTTATATATGATGTAAACAAAAGTTTTTATAATATTTATTGATACCAAGGATACATATATGTAGTATGTATTTAATATACACGCATACAAGCATATATTTATATATTCGTTTATGAGATATTGAGAAGATATATACATATATGTTATTTATTATATACTATAAATAATTGTATATCTATATAGACCATTTTTTGTGAATGTGGTGTAAGTAAATTTGTGAAGAAAAATTGAGAAAACACGTGATTTTTATCAATTGTGCTGATAATTATGTAAATGGATTAAATGAATGAATTGTATTAGCGAAATTTATGATTTATTTGATATTAAAAATATTTATATTGGATAATAAGTTTAAAATTTTTTTTATGTTTTTTTTTTTGTTAGTTCACATATACGTAATTACTAGTACAATTATAACTGAAACATCTATAAATGATGTTTCATCAATTTTTTGTTTTTCAAAAATCGACTTCCAACACTTTTATAATAAACGGTCTATATATGTTTTGGATGTATTGGACTTCTATTTGTGTGTATGGACTTGGTTGGTGGATGGTTTCATTTTACTAGCACTTATTATATATTCTGCTATTTTATATTTATATGTAAAATGTTTAAAATGAACAATATTGACGATTTAAAAAACAATTTTGGTCTTTTTTCTTGCGAAAATATATGGTTAGAAAATTAAGATAACAATACAGGAGTATAAACGAAGAAGTACAATTTTGGGGCTTTTTTCTTACGGAAATATATGATCAGAAATTTCCAAAAATCAAATAAAATGATAAACGAAGGAATACAATTTTTCATATAATAAATATCATTTTGTTTTTTAATGTTTTTGAAGAAATATATAAGAAATGTGTATTTTTTGTTTACTTTAGGTCCTTCAAATCATTTTGAATCATCGATATTTTTGAGAAATCTCCGCTGCTTTTTCTTCGATAATAAACTAAAATGAAATGTAGTTTTTTAGTCTTATATATACATATATATATTTTTTTGTTTTAATACCAGCGAATTACAGCATTGAATAGTTCAAAAAACGAATGATATGATTAATCACAAGAATTTTGATTCAACGTTACCGATCCGTTTATAATTTGCTTTAAAAAAAAACAGAATACTAGAAGTTTAATTACAAAATGTTCGAAGTTCGTTTCCAATACTCGTGGACCATTTAAATTTGATTTCTTCCACTTTTCTTTATTGGAATATTTTGAAAGTCATAGAATATTTTTATATTTGTATGTATAATAAAGTAGCAAGTTCAAATTCCATCTATCATTCTAATCCATAAATTTGGGTATAGTAATTTCAATAAAATTTGTATTTGAATTTGAAAATATATATTTTTGAAAAAAAAAAATATCTAAGAAATAAAGGATTAATTATGAATTATTTTTCAAACATATATTAAAACCTTTCCATGTTATGCATGGAAAATAATATGAAATATTAATACTGAAGAAAATATCAATCTTTCACTTGTAATCGTTTTTATTTTACATGAATGAATTACATCGAATACTAAAATACTACTGATAGCATAATAAAATATTTCTATTCCAAACTCGAATTATTTTTCCGGTTAATTTTAACAAATAAACGGAAATAATAATAATAATAATAATAATAATAATAATAATAATAGATTATTACACAATTTCGTTTTATAAAACTACATTCATCCATAAAATATTAACAACGAGTAACATTAAATCTACCAACATCAGGTTACGTATACTAAATTATCGTACAATACGTTACAGTATAACCAATATCCGATTAATCTTCATAAATTAGAAAAATCATTTTGCTTAAAGTTTTGAAAATTGCATTATTTGTTCGTACAAATTTAAATGAAAAAATATTTAACCATGGGTTGAGGTTTACAAGATGGAAAAAAGAAACTTCTGAGCGATAATTCAAGAGCTACAATTTTTTGATGGTTACATAATACCAACAACTATAAATTTTGTTATTATACATAATTTCGACAAAACGCACAAACGCGTGTAGATTATTTCTTCTTGTTAATGCAAATGCGAATGGATAAACATCAGGAAAAGAAAATTAAATTTCCCTCATTTTCTCTTTTTCTTTTCCGTACTTTGATGGAATTAAAATAAAAAAGAGGCAAATTAATAAAATAACTAAAAAAAAACGAGAGAAAAGGAAAGAAATTTAAAAAAAAAAGTTAACACGAGTTGCGGAAATTGAACGAACGAACGGGTACGAAATTACAAAAACAAAATTCCAACGAAACACATTGTTTTATAATTAATAACAAATAAATTACAAATGAAATAATATAATAAATATAAAAAAAATCTACAAACGGATTGGTTTATAGAAATTTGTTAAAATTCACGAGACTTTACACCCCCTACCCTTCGTAGATAAAATAATATATTATAAGAGCAAATAAATATTTTTCAATGAATGAATTTACCCGGTCAATTAGCGACGAAATTTTATTCGAAAGGAAAGAAAGAAAGAAAGAAAGAAAGAAAAAATAAATAAAACACAAAAAATAGGAAAAAAAAATAAAAAGCAGAAAACCAGAGGAAAAAAGGTGGAAGCACTTCTCCCTCCCCCACCTCCCTCAAAAATAGGGTACAAACGGAACGCAGCCTATGGACGGTCCATCCGAAGCTGGATCATAACTGTGAACCCGTGAGCCAATATTATGCATGAATTATTTTCTTTCGTAGTGCTTATGTTTGATTATTATATGTCTGCGTATATGTGTATAATAAAAAATATACGTTTATTCATATATTTCAATAGATTTAAATAATAATAATCGTTTATTCTAAGTTAAATCATTAATTAGATATTTTTCGTTCTTGTTATACTAATCGTAAAACACGTTAAGTATTTCTATATATGCGTGTGTATGTTTATTTATGTGCTGCCTCTTATGCTAGTATTTTATCTTCTAGACAAATGCTCGCAATTTGTACACTTATGCACGTTTGATAGTTTCCATTTTTTCTGCTTGTAAATAAAAAAAAAAGGAATAAGAACATACAACAAATGTGCGTAACCCAAATTTTGTATTCTACCAACTTTTCTTTTTTTTCCTCGAAAGATAATCCTTTAAAGGTACGAGACCACCTCCCTCACCCCAACCCTTCACGATCCCGCCATGGAATGCTTACTTTTTTAATCTCTTTTATATCTATATATCTATATAATATATATTAATATCAATCCCTTTTTACCATAATCAAAGTAATAAGAAAAAAAAAGTTTCTTAAAATTTGTTTACCCAACACACAACACCCGCCATGTTTCACGAACAACTATTTGATTTTATTTGTTTTCTTTTTCTGTCGTTTCTCCGCTTCCTCGGAGTAATCGACAATTACACTTTTTTACTTTAAATAAAGTAAAAAAATACAAATAAAAAAAAATACGAGAAACAAAATCTACCTAAAAGAAAGGTAGAAAGAAAAAAAAATCACTGTACCTTTGACGAACAATCAATACGATGATCGTTATCATTACCAAAAGAAAAGGAAAATAAACAAATATAACTAACAAGCTAAATGAGCTTTTCGCTTATTTGTAAAATATGCCCTTTGGGATATCTGGATTTGTAAACTGGAAACACATATATGATTCATGAGCACATTATTTGTCAAATCGATTAACTCCGCTAAAGTTTATGTACATCGTCATATTATTTATTATTCAACAATCATGGAATTTTTAAATCATATAATGATATTAAAAATATAACTATTTATATTATGAAAAAAATGTCTTTTATTAAGCTCAGAGTTCGTTCCTTGCCTTATAAATTAAGAACATTTATTTTTTAGAGATAACATTTATTTATGATAAATGAAAAAAATATTTTATATAGTAAAGTTATAATCGTATTCTTATGAAAAGCTCATATAAACAAATATATTATTTCAAAAAGCATGGTATTATTTAATGGGGAAAAAGAAACGAGCCAGTATTATTCAACGGCTATCTTTATTCTTCTCGTCTATTATTTTTTCTTTACTTTCTTGTATTTCTCTCTCATCCTGCCTACGAGCAAATTTAAATGTATTATTCAACGAATCCTCATCCACTTCTCTTGCTATCCTTGCCAACTTCATCACAGCCACAGTGTGATTTATTTGTTTCTTTTTTTTCCCCTCTCATCGTTTCACCCTTGTCGCTGCAAACGGAAAATTACGTTTCGCTGATTTGTAACGATTTTTTCCCCCTTTTTTTTTAAAATTAACCGATATATATATAAGCTGACGTCAAACGGGAACTTGTTGTTTTTAAATATCTTTTTTTGTCAGTTTAATTAAAAGAATAAAAATATTTAATTATTTTTATTTGAAAATGTAATTAATGATTTGATTTAATTGAAAATTAATTTGCATTCTTTCGTTTAATATGCAATTCTTCTATCATTTTATCTTCTGTTTTTATTTTATAAAATTTTAAATTAAAAAATAACAAATTTAAAAATTCTATTCTCGAACGAAACTAATTTTGGCGTCAGATTTGATGTATTTTTCTTTTTTTATATATATTTCCCTAAAAAATGATTAAAAATTGTTTGATTATGGATAATAAAATATTATTATTAAATTAATGTTTTCAAGTGTTTGGTAAAAAAGGTACAGTGATTTTCTTTTAAAAAAAAACAACATTCGTTTATATAAAACGTAGTAATAGTTTATATATATATTTATATTAATAAATATATTTATAATCTACTAATTTTAGTATTAACATTTAACATAAGTGCAGTATCAATTATCACAACAATTGAGGATTGATCCTGCACACAAAAAATCCGATTCTATTGGATTATAAAAAAGAAGAAAATAAAAAAAGAAAATAATAATAATAAAAGGAAAAGAAAAGTAAGACGCCAATGACATTTCAACAGCGTCAAGTTAAGTGACCATTCAAGAGAACGTTGACCGAGTTAACGAGGAAAAAAAAAAGGAAAGAAAAAGAAGCAGAGAGATGGAAATGAACGTTGCATCATTTCATTTCATTTTAACGATTCGATCTGAAGAAGATGAAAAAGTAGAAAAATGAAATGGACGATTTTATGGTCGTATTAACTTAAAGGAAGATTTACAAAGAATTAAAAACGATCTTAACTTTTCGTTTAATCCATTAAAATAATTAAACGTAGAAATCTATGAAAAAAAAAGGAAATGTTCGCGTAACATTTTTTTGCTTTAATTTGGCAAAAAAAAAAGAAAAAATTTAATTAAAAGAAAAAATAATTAGATCAATTCGCGCGACAAATTTATAAATCATTAAGGACAATTACAAAGGATCGGTAAACATGTGGTATGTTTGTTAATGGCGTTAACGAGGTCACCGAAATTACTGTTGAATGGTTTTTCGCTACAAAGTAGGCCGATTTATTGATTTAGTGACAAAATGAATGCTAAATCTTTGCTATTAGTAGAGATGCGCAAATTTATAAATTTTCTTTTTTTTTTTTTAAACTTATACGACAATTGTAATGTTAACATCAGTAAATTACAATAACGTTTTATTTATTCGTTCGCTTGATTTATTTCTCTCTTGTATTTAAAAGAAATGAAATATAGTTTAATGTGCTTTCTAATTATCCATAAATTTTTGTCTAGAGTGTTCTCGAGCGTAATTTGATCAAATTTTAATCTATTAATTATAACAACGATTCGCTTTACAAATGTTTCCATTTCGCGTCTGTGTACTTTAGAAATTCAATATTTATTTAAGTAAATTCGATGATTAAATAAACGAAAAACGATCGTATAGCCTATCAAATTTAACTTTAACGGTACACTTGTCGTAAAACTTTCGTTTTAAATCCGTTCGCGTTTGGTGTTTTCATTAAAAATTACAACCGAAATACTAAAACGTTAAATGTAATGGTTAATTTAAAAATAACAATACAAAAACAAAAAAAAAGAACGGTAGTATCTCTCTTTATTATTTCTCTGTCAATTTCTTTGATGTTTTTTTCTTGCTCGAGACAGACTTTACGTGTATTAAATTCAATAAAACAAGTTTGACGTGGACGTATAGTAACTTTGTTTAACTCAATGTTTCTAAAATACGATTATGTGCCTACAGGAATACTCCGTACAATTAACATTTCGGGAACAATGGATTGACGAGAGACTACAATTTAATGACTTCAAAGGTATGAAAAAAAAAGAAGCACAAACTTTATTTTAATGATTTTGTATAAAAAGAATTCGTTTTTATTTCTTTTGTGATATTTTTAAATATACATATATGCAGTACGTAGTGCAGTTACATAGTACATAATAAATGTTGATACGGAAAATAAGTTTTGTGCATTTTTTCACAGGTCGACTGAAATATTTAACGTTAACAGAAGCTAATCGCGTATGGATGCCGGATTTATTCTTTGCGAATGAAAAGGAGGGTCATTTTCATAACATTATTATGCCCAACGTTTATATACGAATCTTTCCAAATGGTTCGGTTCTTTACAGTATACGGTAGGTTCTTTTTAAAATATTAAACTACAAAATTTCTGCTCAATCTCTTACATGAAATAAATTCTATTCTTATATTCGCAACCATAATAAGTTAATTTTTGAAAACGATATAAATAATAAATCATCATTGTTTAACATTTTTACGTTACTTTTTACAGAATATCATTGACACTTTCGTGTCCCATGAATTTGAAATTGTATCCTCTGGACAAACAAATTTGTTCTCTACGCATGGCCAGCTGTAAGTTTCAATTAAAAACTAACAAACGTTTATTTTCGTTTTAATTAATCAAAACATTTGTTTGTACATTGTAAATATTTGTTTAGATGGATGGACGACTACAGACTTGGTCTTCCTTTGGAAAGAAGGTGATCCCGTCCAGGTTGTTAAGAACTTACACCTGCCTAGGTTCACTCTAGAAAAATTTCTAACTGATTATTGCAACAGTAAAACAAATACCGGTTAGTTATTTAAATGTTTGATTATACGAATAGTTATGATTTTATAGTTTTCATTAATAAAGGAATTTTTCATTATTTACTTTTTCAGGAGAGTACAGTTGCCTAAAAGTAGATCTCCTCTTCAAAAGAGAATTCAGCTACTATCTCATCCAAATCTACATCCCCTGCTGTATGCTTGTCATCGTCTCCTGGGTCTCTTTCTGGCTGGATCAAAGTGCTGTACCGGCTCGAGTATCGTTAGGTCAGTAGTATGAATCAATCATTAGTCCTTACGCCAACAAGCTCATCCCAAACCCAACACGCAAATTTTGTATTCCAAAAATATATCAAGGATTTTGTCACGAATCTAGTTCATCAAGTATTTCTAATGATAATTCATTATTTCATATTTTAAAATTTATATAATGTTATAATAATATTATTATCAATTATATTGTTTGAAGGCTCTGTTCCCTTTTACAAACATTTATCACATTTACCTATCTTTCCGCATTAATATACAATTTAAACATATAATAGAAAACTAATATAAATATACTTAATATACCTTAAAATAATTACTCTAACTACTACCACTAACCCAACTATTATAATATGCACTATATACAATGCCAGTATTTTAATATGAATTAAATATCTCTACAAAATTCTATTATATATTTATTTCGTTAAAATAATATCAAATCTAGAATTCAAATCTTCAACCATTACAATGAAATTACACTGAACTCACAATATTTCTTAAAAATTTATTTAAAATTTTTCACGAATATCTTGATATTATATTTGTCATATACAATATTTCAACCTATTTTAAAAGGCTTAAATTAGAAAGAAAAACAAATTACATCACAAAAGATCTTGGGTTATAATTGGGACGAATTGAAAAAAGTGAAAAACGAGAGATAGAAAGAAAAATCGAAAAAGGATTGGCCCTTCAATATCATGTTATTGATTCTCGAAACGAGGAAATAGAGAGAGAGAGAGAGAGAGAGGGAGAGAGAGAGAGAGAATGACGACCTTTAGCATCGTCGTAGATCGAGTAGAGAAACGATAGAGAGGAACAAAGGAAATTTAGATAATTTTGTATGTTTGTTCAGGCGTGACGACACTACTGACGATGGCCACGCAAACATCGGGAATAAATGCCTCACTGCCACCAGTCTCCTATACAAAGGCCATCGACATTTGGACAGGGGTATGCCTGACCTTTGTGTTCGGCGCACTTCTCGAATTTGCTTTGGTGAATTATGCGTCGCGTAGCGACATGCACAGCGACAACATAAACAAAAAATTTGCTAGCGAGATGGAACATTCTTCCTCGGTTGATCCAACATCAGAAATCCTCGACGCGGATAGTTCAGCGAATTTCGCTATGGTCAGTATCCATCATTGATGATTTTCCTTACGAATTAATCATAATCAATAAGAATTGACGCATTTTCGACACAACTATCGATATCAAATAATGATTAGGTTCGATAATATCGAATAAATTATTTGAAACTTTTATTTAACGTGAAAGATTGATCTATTTTTTATCGATTATAATAATAAAATATTTTAATTAGTATTACATTGAAATATTTCTATGAAAAAATGTAAAATCGCGAATGCGTTAATGTAATATAGCAATAAGCCGCAGATATGGACGAATTAATTATACGGACAAAGGTTTGCACTTGATTATACATTATTTAAATATTAAAATAGTTAAAAATGTACCATTTTAATAATTATCAGGAAGAATTGAAATTGATTATCTCTCAGTGCATTTATTTCAATCAAGAATTCGTTCAAGGATTGGAAGGAAAGAAAAAGTATGAATAAAACGTTCCTGGCACGATTGATTCTGGCAGTCGAGCGGGAAGTAACGGATGAGAGATGGCAAATATATGAAATTAAAGAAAGAAATATAAAGCCCGCTCGATGGCCAGAAAAGATAAAGAAAATAAGAAGACAATGAAAATAGGGAAATATAAGCTCGGTCGACTAACGGCTCAATACCGACCGAATTCTTTCAGAAGCCTCTAGTCCAACATCCGGAGGATTCCATGTCGATGGATAAGATGCAGCCGTGTGAACTACATATGCCACCGCGAAAAAAAAACTGCTGCAGGTCGTGGCTGTCCAAGTTCCCGACGAGGTCCAAGCGCATCGACGTCATCTCCCGAATATTCTTCCCCATCGTATTCGCTTTTTTCAACCTAACGTACTGGTCCACGTACCTGTTCCGGGACGAAGCGGGGGGCCAGTAAACTTCGACGAGGAAGCGCTCGGATCAAGGGACGTGGCTCGCGGCCATCCCCATCATTATTCCCACGGAAGAACACATCGTTCACGTCCTAGACATCGACAACAACAACAACAACAACAACAACAACAACAATTACAACAACAACAAAAACAACAGCAGCAGCAGCAGCTGCAACAGCAACGACGGCAACATTTGTTACAATCGTCGCAATCGTCGCAGCCGTCGCAGCAGCAGCAGCAGCAGCACCACCATCACCACCACCACCATCACCATCACCATCACCATCACCAACAAGAACGTCGCCGTCATCATCGTCATAGAATTCAACAACAACAACAACAACAAACGCTACAGGCACCACCACCACCACCACCACCACCTCTACCACCCCAACAAGCACCCACAGGACCGTCGTACTCGCCCGTACAAACGCTCGAAGACGACCGTGGCTACTCGCCGAGAAATTCCAAACATTCCTGTAAAAGCTCGACGAGATCGTCGCAGTCGGCTTCGCCGTCACCGTCGTCGAGAACGGCGACCCCATCACCACCGTCGGCACCCGTTAGGCCGGCCCCACCTAGACGTTTTCATCGTTTTCCACAATTTTCTTCGGCACATACCGGAAGGTGCTGTTGGGGTTTGTTACCCCGCGGGTGGTTCACCTGCAAGGCCAAAGGTAGCGCTAGAATCGACTTTATATCGCGCGCAGCCTTTCCTCTCATGTTCATCCTCTTCAACCTAGCCTATTGGTCCACGTACCTCTTTCGAGGTGAGGATTCCGTGGATTCGAATTAGTGAGATGCGTTCCGACTACGAGGCAGATGAGAATCGATTAAAAAAAAAAATATATAAAAGAAAGAGGATCAAGATCAAGGAAGAATGGGAAGGATGAAAGATAGATAGATAGATAGATAGATAGGTAGACAAAAATAGATATCGAATGAACGAGATTAGTTTCATTGATGGAATGAAAATACAGGTCATCTCAAAGTTTGAGGCATGATAAAGAACAAGAATAAGAAAAAAACAAACTACTCTATCTTGATTGAAAAAGGTGTTCTCTTTGGCCAATTTCGTCGGTCACACCAAAGACCACGCTAGGAAGTCCAAGGGAAAGATTTAATTCTATCGCAAATGGAAACGGCGGACGTAAAAAGAGAAAGAAAAAGAATGGAAACCGGAGGGAGAGAAGGAGGGAGAGGATGAAGATGAAGAAGAATTTTCGGTGACGACGCCGATATGGAAGAAGATGAAGAAGATGAAGAAGATGAAGATGAAGAAGAAGACGTGAAGGAATATCGGTGTGGGACAAGTTGTTCGGACGTGAAAGTGATGGAACTCTTGCGTTGCCTTTCTTCCATCAAAAGACAACGTGAGAGGTATACGGAAAAACACATACACAAACACACAGAACACACACATTGATTAACACGCACACACGTATGCTGGTGTCATCATGCTCTCAAAACGATATAACATATAAGTATCGTGAGTTGAGGGTTCGAAGGACACGCGTCATATTTGGATACACGAATACACGTACACACATACACGTTAATATATATACACAAAAATAATACATTTATATCAACACTTAAATACGCTGCACATTTGTACACTAATAAAAAAAAAAACACAAATAAAATAACACACACACAAATACACAAGTACACATTCGGAAGACCGCGTGCCACAGAGACTGAAGAGAAATCAACGCAGTGGGCCCTGTATAGCCACGGCCTGTTAACAATTTACAATGCATATAAGTTTATAAATACTATAAACCTAACGTATTGAGGCAAGTAATTCGTTATTGCAGTCAGTGAATCCTTTATATATGCGTATATATAAATATATACATAAATATATAAGTATACAATCGTAAGATTTCCAGTCTCGTGATCGTCATTCGAAAGACGGACATCGGATGAAAAAAAGGGGGGTGGAAAATAAAAAAATGATCTTTCTAAAGAAACTAATTATGGGAAAATGATAAACTAAATGGATTTCGTTACAAAATAATATTAAAATCAAATAAGGTATAACGACAAAAAAAAAGGAAAAAAAATAATAAAAATAAGTAAATAAATAAATAAATAAAGACTAAAGATAAGAAAAGAAGAAGAAAATGAAAGAGAAGAAAGAAGTCAGGGGATAAGACTCTCTTTCTCTCTCTTTCTCTCTCTCTCCTCCTCTATCCCTCTCTCCCTCTCTATGCGTTTCTCACTAGATTCTACCCCTATCCTCTTCATATTTTCTTTTTTCGTATTTTATCTTACTGTCGTTTTTACAAAAATGCCCCAAAAAGATTGGTAAGAATTTTTAACAAAAATGGCAAGACTAAGCGCAAAAACAAAACGACGACAGACATCAACGAAAATAATTTATATTTTTTTGTTCTTCCCTCACCCACCCAATTTTTTCTCATTACCTATCTTTTCCTTTCTTTTTTTTCTCATTTGGTCTTTCTCTCTCTCTCTCTCTCTCTCTCTCTCTCTCTCTTTTTCTCTCTTTCTCTTTTTCTCTCTCTCTCTCTCAATTTTTTTATAAATTCCATCAATCAACAACAAAAAAAAGCCACGAGACTGGAAATCTCGCACGATAAAGTTGCGAATATAAATTAAAAAAAAAAAATTAATCATCGATAAAGCGAAAATCGTTCTTCGCTGAGAGGAAAAAAAAGAAAAGAAACGGAAAATGAAAAAAAAAATAATCAATGAGAAAAAAGATACGCGAAAAGTTGTATTTTCTCGAATAGGATAAAAAAAAAATCCAACGATCATGCGTCGATCGTTGGTCGAGCCTAGAAAAATGAAAGAATGAATGGAATCGTACATATGTATATACGTGTTTGAAAAAAAAAATACAAAAAAAAAAAATAAAAAAACTGATTGTGAGTAACAAGGGAAGAGAAAATAAAGAAAAGAAGATAAAAAAAAGAAAAAAAAACAGAAAAAAGAGCAAAATATTTATTCCATATTCCGTAATAAACAGCAAACAAAAAAATCTATGTGTTTAAGTCGAGAGAAAGAGAAAAAGAGTGACAAAGAGAGAGAGAGAGAGAGAGAGAGAGAGAGAGAGAAAGGAAAGAGGGAATGACGAGAGGGGTGTAAGGAAGGTAGGGAGGGGGAAAGGGGTTAGAAAAAATACAAAATTCTCATTAAAAAATAATGTGATACATAAAATTTTAAACGAGAAGAAAAAATAAAGGAGGAAAGAAGAAAGAAAAAAAGAGAGAGAGAGAAAGAGAGAGAGATGGAAAGAGTAAAAAAAATTAGTATTAAAAAAAAAAATGGACGATGAAACTTCGATGAAAGTTGAATAATGTGTTGTAGAATAAAACGTTAGATCTAAGAAGAATTTATGCAATCTACATGGCAATCAGTCAACTGTAATTGGATAAGGTTGGATGGAGAAAAGAGCAACTAAAAGACAAAGAGAGAGAGAGAGAGAGAGAGAGAACGAAAGAGAATGAGAATGAACTTTATTTCCTACGAAGAAAAGAGAAGAAAAGAGAAGAGCACTTTTAGTTCGTACATACATACTCGTTCATTTAGAGAATAACTAAGAAAGCTGGAAGGGCGTTAATTGGTTCGCACAAACACACGTATATGCATAAGGAATACATGTGTATATGTATACATATATATATATACTATATATATAGAATGAATTTTAATTGGTTTTAATGTCGAACCAACGGATCTGACGTCAAGCAAATTATTAAATCTTCCCCGAAAAAAAAAAAGATAAACAGAAATAGAAAAGAAAAGTGGAGGGGAAAAAAGAGGGTAGCATTATCGAAACCGAATGTTAAGATTTTTTTTTAAAAAGATGAATGTCTTGATAATTGTGTTCTTATTTTATTTTTAAGAGTTCTTTTCTTTTTTTTTTTTTTTTTTTGATGAATTTTATCGATAAGTTTAAAACGTTCGATTTGCTATCAGTCTCTTCTTTTATACAACAAATCTGTATGAAAAAGAGAAAGAGAGATAGATAGAGAGAAAGAAGATAGAAAGGGAAGGAAAGAGGAAGGAGGGAGTGACACTCACACATACACACAACTAACAAACGCAAACAAATGGAATGAATTTAAGAAAAGTATAAAAAACCATTTCGTTTAGCCGATCCAATTTGATGGAATTTTTTCTACGTAATTGTTTACGAATTGTTACGTTGTCCTCGGATACGCATAAAGCGTTGTATATATTTAGAAAATAAAGGAGATACAGTGTTAACTGTTTAAAAATAAATAAATCAATAATAAGGAATGTGGAAAAGTAGGAAAGAGAAGAAAAATATTATAGAGACCATTTTTTTGTTGAATCGATGTTAAAGAGATTTTATCAAAACACAAAAAATATGAACAATGTTGAAAAAGAGGAGGGGGGCGCAGCAAAAATCGAAACTCAACGTTATTTTTTTGAGGGTTTACCGTTGAAAATGATTTTTGTCGAGAAGGGAAAAACAAAAGAAGAAAAAAAAATGTTCAATACGAATACGTTCGTTTGTTTAGCTTACAGTCTGAGGTTTACAAAATCGAAAATAACAACAATAACAGCAAAAAAGTAAAACCTGGCACAAAAAATGTATCACAGTGAATTGGCTAACAAATGATCCATACGATCGATCGATCGATCATACGTTTTCCGTGGTAAAAGCTTTTGCAAAATGTTTGGCTTTGAAACAGGATGAAAAAAAGAAAATATCATCCCTTCGATGTGAAAAAAAGATTTCCAATTCTGACTTCCGTTAATGGAAAAAGTACATTTTCGAATTTAACGTCAAATGGGCAACAATTTGGATCGGCCATTAGGAAAAAAGATAACTCCAAGATTTGTTCTTTAATTAATAAAACAAAAACCAGCAACTGTATGCTCAATCACGTTTTTTTCATTTTAATTAATCAAATCATTTTGTTTTATTTTGATTTGTCATTTGAAGTATATATAAATATATACATTAATATATACATATATACAGAGAAAGTAATTTCACGAATGAAATTAATTATAAATACACGTGATTCTTTCCGTCAAATTGTCATTATTGAAAATTGTTACGTATCGTCGATCAATAGTCAACGAAATAAATATATCAGGTTTACAAAATAGTATCTATACGAATATACGTATTTTTATATGTATATTTGCATTAAGTCATCAAAATATAGACGACCAATAAAATGCAACTTTATTACTAACTTTTGATCCACTCAAAATAAGACAATTCGATACTACCAAAGGTACGGACAAATTTTTAGTCTCCGAGTTATGTCTTGACAACGATTGGTCGATGTGATGCGTAACTAACATAAATCATTTTTAAATAAAATCGAAGGACAACAAAATTCGCTTTTAATTTCTTTCACGTGTCTACGGACGTACTTGAAAACAACCGAAATCAAACTAACTAACTAAYTAACAGACACACTTTAAGCGAACAAACCACAAAAAAATGAGAAAAAAAAATTTTTTGAAATAAAGCACACCCCTACACACCATAAGCACACGTATAGATGAAGAAAAAGAAGGAAAGAATGAAAGAAAGAAGAACAATTTTTTTAAATGATTCGTAACGCGTCTGTACATAGATTACAGTTTGAAGAACGTTTCAAAGAGAAAAGGAGAAATAAAAAATAAAAAAGAAGGCAAACGAAAATACGCGTTTCAAATTATAAATAATATTCGAATAATATACGAATTACATTCGTACCATTCGTACATCCTTTTATCAAATCAAATCTCGATTTAATTGTAAATGAATTAACCTAAGTCATGCGCTTTCATCGACATAGGACGGAGAAATCAGTATTAAGAAAAGAAAAAAGAAAAAAAAACGATAAAAAGAAATTTTAAATAGCATTTTGATTAATCGTACGTTGTAAAATTCTTCAAAAGAAAAAGAAAAATGAAATAAAGAGAGAACGGAAGAAGAAGAAGAAAAAAAAGGATAAGAAAAAAGACAAAAATCGTATACAATGTATATAGTACAATACAAGAACGTACGGTATATAAATAAAAAAAATATTATAATAAAAAAAGAAAAAACAAAAAAAAAAATAATACACACAAATATACACAAATACACATACACGTACACACGTACATGCAGTTATTGTAAGCGGTACAGTACTATCAACTGAAGTTAAAGAGAAAGAAAGAGAACCAAGATAAAACAATTAACAAAATATAACACAAAACGATATGAAATCGTGATGTAAAATGGAACTTGTGCAAGAGGTAAAGAAATAAATGGACAAAAAAATACATCTAAAATGAAAGAAATTAAAAAAGATGGAAAGAAAGTTCGCCGTATTCCTGTCTACATAATATTATCGCAATATACATAAAATTAAATAGTAAACCATTCGTTAGTATTTCAAAAATGTGTGAACAATGTTTCCCCCCACAATTTTTAAATAATCGATTTCGATATAGGAAAAAAAAAATAAGTAAAGAAATAAACGTCGACGGAGAACTCTATAGAAGAAAATTCCCTTTTCTTTTTCTTTTTTCAATTTTTTTGTTGGTTTTTTTTTCAATACTCGAGTACTCACATACACACGTACATACATAAACACAAAAAATATCGCATAATCTATTGCATCCCCCCCGAATTTATAGAATGTGTGTACATGCAGGAGTAAAAAAGAAAATAATAATAAATAATAATAATAATAAATAATAATAATAATAATAATAATAATAATAATAATAATAATAAATAATAATAATAAATAATAATAAATAATAATAATAATTATTGGAATAAGAATGGAAAATGTTAAAACGATCGTACGAATTTAAAATGAAAAAAAAAAGACAAGAAATAAATATTTGTCGTTCCTTTTATCGGTCTATCAATTTGTTATTATCTCAATTAATTAATTAAATAATTAATTTTATTTGTTTTATTGATTGTTATTGTTGTATTTATCGTTAAACAATCTGATCTTTATGAACTGTTAATTATAACGACGTTCCAACTAATCTTAGCGTCCACAATTTACGGTTAATTGGTTGAACGAATTGACGTCAGAGAAATATACAGATACATACACATGTGTGTATATATGTATGTGTATATGTATGTACGTATATAGATATACACATATTTACATACATACGTGTTTGCATATACAGAGTGTTTTCAAATATGTGGGCATAACTTAAAGGGTGCTTTCAGTATACTTAAAATAAAAAATAAAAAAAAAGACATAAAATCAATCATACGTCCAATATGACCTTGTTTCCAAATTATATCTATTTTTGTGTTAAATGATTTTTTTATAAATTGATTTTAAAAGTGGCCACTGTTCGACTTCAATGCACGTTATCAAACAATCTTTTTACTCATTTAAAAATATCAACTATTTTTTTTTGCAATTTGCTGTCAATTGTTTTGGATTAAGATTAATCGAATTATTAGTATGAGAATCATGTGACAACATATGAAATGCAGAAATGACTGTAATTTGGAAACAAGGTATCATATAGGATAAATATAAACCTTTTTCTTTTGTTTTTTTTATTTTAACGTACTTAAACCTTACCCCTAAAGTTATACGTATATATTTTGAAACACCCCGTATATGTGACGTTCGTACAGGTAAAATTAATTTAATAACATTAACGATCGTGTGTTTTCTGTGCTAATGAACTTAAGTTAATGACAGTTAAATCTTTGAAATGCATATACATTAGGGTGGGTCAAAAAAATGACTTTTTTTTTTTTCAAGTGCCACGCAAAAATGGGTTCCTAGACACCTTAAAACAATTCTCACCCAATATGAGCTCTTAATTTTAATAGGAAGATCCTTCGCATCGCAGTTTTTTATTTTTTTTTTCAGTCCAATAGATTAAAATTCATACCCCATTATTTATTGATTGTACAGAAAAATGTTTTAGACGAATTTTGTAGGAAATTTAATGCTCTACAAAAAAAGTATCTTATATTTTTTCCGTTAACCTCACCATTTGAATGATAGTGAAGATTTAAATTTGATGATTTTTAGACAAATTTATTAGTCATCTTATATTAGTCATTTATTGTCGAGTTATAGAATTCATAAACAAAAATGAAATTTGTCTAAAAATCATCAAATTTAAATCTTCAATATCATTCAAATGGATGACTGTTAAAAAATGCACAATACAAATTTTTGTAAGAAATTAACTACTCTATAAAAATGGTGTCTTATGTTTTGGAAATTAAATTAAGCGTTCTAAAGATATTCAGAGACAAAAATCAGTACACATGAAAGTTTGATGATGAATATCTTTTGAACGCTTAATTTATTCGCCAAAACATAACACACCATTTTTATAGAGTAGTTAATTTCCTACAAAAATTTGTATTGTGCACTTTTTAATAGTCATTTATTGTCGAGTTATAAAATTCTTAAACAAAAATGAAATTTGTCTAAAAATCATCAAATTTAAATCTTCAATATCATTCAAATGGTGAGGTTAACGGAAAAAATATAAGATACCTTTTTTGTAGAGCATTAAATTTCCTACAAAATTCGTCTAAAACATTTTTCTGTACAATCAATAAATAATGGGGTATGAATTTTAATCTATTGGACTGAAAAAAAAAAATAAAAAACTACGATGCGAAGGATCTTCCTATTAAAATTAAGAGCTCATATTGGGTGAGAATTGTTTTAAGATGTCTAGGAACCCATTTTTGCGTGGCACTTGAAAAAAAAGTCATTTTTTTGACCCACCCTAATATACATATTTGCCGGTAGGTAATAATGATAGTGTCCTAAGTCGACAAATTATACTAATTTATTTAATAAATAAAATGATTTATATTATTTTAATAAATCATCATTATATACTAATTTATTTGATGATTTATTAAAATAATATAAATCATTTTAATTATCAAATAAATTATCATTATACTAATTTATTTGGTGATTTATTAAAATAATATAAATCATTTTAATATCAAATAAATTAATGATATATATACATGTATCGTTAATTATGACAGTGGACTAATTGTAAGTAGAAAAAAAAATGAAAATATTAATTTTATCATTTATTCAATTACTTATATTAACATAAAAATAATAAAATCGATTTTTTTTTCTAAATATTTTGACTTACAATCCACTGTTATAATAATCAAAACAGATTGGAATATATATACATATTACGTACGTATGTATGTAAAAGAAAATTATTGTTTACAAATTCGTACCATCTTTTAAGCTCTTTGAAATATTTCCAATATTATATATACATAAAAAGAAAATGAATTTTTAAACATTATACCCAATCGCAGAAACTGAATTCATGCGACTTTAAGAATTTATCATTTTTTGTACGTCATACGAACATTTACGATGATCACATGCATTACAACAAGCATAAATTCTTCCGAGAAACGAAAGAAAAAGTTTAATAATATATCCGATAAGGAAGAGTATGATAAAGAAGGGAAACAAAAATAATAAAAAAAAAAAGAAGAGAAAAAGAAGAAGATGCGATTGATGTGGTATAAGACAAAAATCATTTCATTGTCTTATCGTCGAAAATTTGTACTTTGGATATAAGATAATCTTTTTTTGCTTTTTTTTTATTAATATTATTATTATTACAATTCGCGTTTAACAATAATTATGGATAGAACGATTAGAATTCACAAGACGAATTCGTACGTTTTCCTTGTTAAAAAAAAATAAAACAAAGTTATTACGAAAATGTGTGTGTGATTTAAAGAAGAAAAAAAAGAGGTTAGGGTGATAATCAATTGGCTAGTTTACTATTTTACTTTTCCTTCCTTTAAATTACTATAATAAAAATTGTCTTGGGGTTTTTCTTGTTTTCGTACGATATAAGACTAATGATTAAAAAGAGATGAGAGAATAAAGAAAACTAATAAATAATTATTATTAAATAAATGGAAGAAAAGGTGTCTCTTTCGACGTAAAAAATCGCATTTTTAAATTGCGTTCACTTTTTTAAGGAGACAGGTCTTCTTAAAAAGCCACGAATTGTATCGTTTTTAAAGAAAAAAAAAAGGCAAAAAAAAAGAAAAACAAAAAACATAATACAATTTAAGCACTTGATGTAACCCTGACCAATGTAAACCGGAAAATAGGCGAACGATTTATTAAACGAAAGAAATTGTTCTAAGCAACGTGGACTTCAAACTCGTCGTTTGTGTTGTAAATAAGATTAACTATTCGTATATTTAAAAAATATCGCGACTAGAAATAATCGGAGATGAAAGAAAAATAAAAATAAAAATAAACGAGAGAGAGATGGAGAGAGAGAGAAAGAGGAAACGAAATAACTACTTAGATCGATTATTCGATCTACTTTATTTCTAATTTTACACTAACAATAAATGCAAGTCCGTCAAAAAAAAAAAAGAATAAAAAATTTCAATAAACTTGTATCATCAGAGTCGCAATATTTCGTAAATACTTATAAATAAAAAATATCATTAAAAATTAATAAACGAGCGAATAAAGTATTTAAAAAAAAAGAATTATTTGCACAAAAAAACAAATACATAAAAAGTTTGGTTTCCTCGATAAAAGTTTAGTGTAGATTTTAATTGCAAGAGATTTAACTATCTTTGTTTTCTTTAACGCTAAACTTACCAAAGGACTGGTTATTTTAATGTTATTAATTATTTTTTATTTAATTTCGTTTAAAAAAGTTAATATTCTACAAATTATTTAATTAAAATTATTGTAGCTAGAAATCAAATGGATTATCATCTTTTCAAAAATCAAATTGTTTTTTTTTCAAGACCAGTATATAATTAAACACCAAATTTCGATAAATTTAGTGTTAAAGATCAATTAAACTTGATGGTAGAAATAAATTACTATTAATTAAAATAGGAATAAAAGAGAGAGAGAGWGTGTGTGAATAAAAGGAGGAAAAAACGAGAGGGTAAAAAAATAAAGCAAAAAGAAAGAAAGAAAAAAAAGAAAATGAAGAATCGTCGCCATTGAAGAATAGAACAAGAAAGAAAAAAAAGAGAAAAGTTGAAAAAAAATTGAAGAAAAATTTGCATAACGAATACGTTTCCTTATCTGATCCTCACTTTTCCCCGATACTAACGCCGAAATTAACAGGACGAATTAAAATAAAAGAACGAACGAGGATAGATAATGTTAAACGAAAAATAAATTGGGATATTTTAATTTAAAGCAAATCCTTTTTCCTTCCGTTTATTCTGGAAGATTTTTAATGAAATGTAAAATAAACAGAAAAAGAAAATAAATAAAAAAAAAAATATAACGGAGAGAGAAAGAAAAAGAAAAAGAAAAAAAAGGTAGAAATTCTGTAGAAAACTCATTGCTCCTTTATTTTCATTCGTCCTGTATAATAATATTAAAAAAGTAGATTAAACGTTGTCCACGTAATCGTAAGGATTGTTGTAAAAACCCTTTTATGGAAAAAAAATGAAAAAAAAAAAAAAACAAGGGAAGAAACTGTTTTCTCGAGGAATCGAACTCGCGTGAATTTTTTTTTCGATTCGGACGTATAGGTACAACGAGAAAAAGAAAAAAAAATTAAACGAAAAATGAATAAAGAAGGATCGTAAAATTTTTTAATTACGTAAAACAATGAACAACAAAATAAAGTCGAGAAAAGAAAAACAAAAAAGGAAAGATGATAATATCTCTGACGAAAAAAATTATAAATCAAATATAAGTCTACGGTGAATAATTAAACCGCATCATTGGTCTCGCAGTAATATTAAAGTGACAAATAAACTTTAAAAAATCGATTAAAACTGTCAATTAAGTATTATTACAAATGTATGTATGTGTTTGTGTGCGTTACGCACAATCGCGTACATTCGACTGACCGATTTAATCGTTTTTTAATATTCATCAACTTTTAACGAGAATACGATCAAACGTTGTACAAACGAAATAAACTACATTTAACTAACAAAAACATTAATAAATAAAAAGACAAAATAAAATGATTAAAGGTAAGGTTTAAACTAAAAGGAAAAAAAAAGGAGCACAACTGTTTTAAGGATTTGTAAACTCGACGTTTTCCATGATTTTACAAAAGACGACATCCGAATAAAAACACAGTAAGAGAATAAAATAAAAAAAAAGGAAAAATCAAATTTAAAAACAGAGTCTTTTCAATCGAAATACTTAAAACTACAGAGAAGATAATAACATTAACAACAGATAAACTATCCTTGATAAAAACTTCACGCCGCACGATTTGTCAAAAAAAAGAAATAAAAAGTAAAAAACGAAAACATAAACAAACAATGAAAAAAGAAAAAAATTAATTAAATATGAGATACGTGCTAATGAGAACGCGAATTCCTCGATAAATCCCGTAACAGTATTCTAAAATTAACATTATAAGAATTTTAATTACCATCATTGTAATTACGAAAATAATTAAATGACAGAGACGAAGATTGATGTTTATAGAAACACACACATACACACACTCACACACGCACACAGAAAGGAAAAGAGAGAGAGAGAAAGAGAGAAAAAGGGTGAGAAATCCAACCTTCGAGGTCGTTTTATCCAAAAATTATCGTTTAATAAAAGGAACAAATGGGTTCCTCTCGTATTTTTTCATATATTTAACGCCATCCTTCCTATAAATTTTATTTCTATTTTTTCTTTTTTTTTTTTTATTCATCTCAAGCGCAATCTTCAACTCGATGTTACTTCAAATTTATTATAATTTAATAGCTTTTTTTTTTGAATGCATAATAATTACTCCACGTGGCTTAACAGGTAAGAAATTTTTTCAAATATCTTTTTTCAATATACCTACGATATTCACAAATACATTTAAAAATAAATGTAAAAATAATTATTTACATAATTATTCTTCGAGCTTTGACCGGAACAACATGTTTAATTACATATATCACTAATAGTAAATATTAATTATTAAATATTAATTTAAAACATCTAGAATATCATTTTCAATAAATATGACTGATATATCAATTGACATTTCTTGACATATTGTAGAGCGTAAATAGTTTTTAATAATTTTTAATCTGGAAAAACCTCTTATCTCTGATAGCTACCCTACAGGTAAATCTAAATAAATACGCAGTACAATTACTAAATTTGTAAAAGTTTCACTTAATTTATTCACGTACATATATTTCAAAACGATATAAGAGGATCCATCTCAATTTTTATAAAGCATTGTATATTCAATATTTTTATTGTTTGTTAAATTTTTATATTCATTGTATTTATTTCAAGGAAATATTTGTAGTTTATTTTTATTTGACGGTAGAATAAAATATTGCATTTGATAGAAACATTTATTCGATCAATTTGAAATGATTGCACAAATCTACAGTGTCCACTAATGTTTCATGAATATTGTTTCTCAATGATAATTGGTTTAATATTTTCAAAGCTTCGATAAATTTTTTTATCGTCAACAATCTCGTTGAATTTATCGACACAATGTTGAGCGCACGATTATGGCTATCTGTTGGATATATCATGCATCCTATTTTTTCCTTCAAAACAAATACACAATTTTGTAATACATTAAGTGATTTTTCAAGGTAATTATATAAAATTTTCTAAATATTTATTAATAAGATCGTTGTAAAAATAGAATACTGGATATTTATTGGAACGTTTCAATAATTTTTACGAATCATAGTTATTCTAATTAAATTATACCTAAATAATGAAATATTTCAATAGTACCTGATTATCGTAATATATTTGATTTTGTTTGCAGAGATTGATTAAAGTTTGTCCACAATATTTTGACAAACCAGTGCCATAAAGTTTACCACAGCAAATAGCGTGTCTGTTAACTTTGATTAACAATTCAGTTATGTTACTGATCTTCGATTCATTTTTACTTTGTTGCGCGTATCTAAGATAATTGCAAATTCATTGTAATATCAAATTAAAATCATCTACTTTAGATGTAATTGAAATCTTACTTTTCGTTACCATCCTTACACGGACCAACACAAAATTTGACCCAATCGCTGAATGCTATTAAATCAGTATAATAAGGATCTATATCTATCACCCAAAACTGTTGAACCTAATTCAAAAACAATACGTACATTATTAATACATTTATTTGTATTCCAAATTCTGATTGAAAAAATTAAACGAATGTTCGAAAATTATTTTTGAAAAAATAATGATACAAAATTCAAAATGTTTGTAATTATTTTGATTTTTTTTTTTTTTAAATGACGTTTGAGTGTGCGCGTGTATTCCTACGTCGAATTGATCACGAAAAGAAACAAGATCGATGCCAAAGTATCCAACAACGTGTTCGTTTCGTAAAATTGTCCCAACATTGTCCACCAGTTGTTCTAGCTCGCTTCGAAGGATTTTATTTTGAGGTAGAAAGTATGCCATATCGTTTCTAATGTCTCGACCAAAGTGAATAATTTCTGCAGCAGTGATAACAACGGGTTTAGCCAAGTCATGTTCGATGAACACACCGATGCTCAAAACATCGTAATAATTGTTTGGACAAGCTTGTATTATACCACCTAATTAAATTTAATTCAAATAAAAATTGCCAAATTTTCGAAACCATTTCCACAATTATGATGAAATTTACCGAACGATTCCAAATCGTGAAAAAATTCTTTGTTATTCGGATAAATCGATTTCTGTACTTGCATTTCTGTGGGTAAAGTTTCAGCCAACAATTTGCACAAAAAATCTTCCTTTATATTGCCTGTTCGTTCCTACAAATTAAAGAAATCAAATATTTCGAAACGACTCGTATATGGGTCGCTAGTTACGAAAAGATTAATCGAATTATTTTTCTTTATTGTAGATTGATATTTTTTTAACAATATTAATATGAAACTTACTATGTTTCTGATTGCACTTCCAAGTATACCTGTTTTGAAACGAACTATAGCAGTTTGATATCCGTAAAAGCCATTATCTATTTTTACGAACCACGTCTTGTACATTGGATATTGGATTATCATAACAGCCATGCCTCTACACAACTAAATAATAAAATCGATATAACACAAAGCAAATAATAAATCGAATTGACTTTATCCAATCTTGTCATTATCGAGCTTACGTTCATAATACATATCATAATTAAATGAAACTTCATTAAAGATAACATTGCTTAAATATTATTTAAATGCGATCACACCTGGCCAAAACTGTGAACATGCAGAAATGGAGGATGCTGAATTTTATTAACGTCCAATAATTCCATTATGTAGGACTTGCTCGATAATCGTTTTTGAAACTGCAATGGCGGACCTGTACGATTTATTTTTCAATGGATAAATTAGAAAAAAGAGATAAAGTACAGAGTATGACCCAGAAACTTATGTTGATAACTGTAAAAATTAATTTAAGAGGGAACAGTTTGGTATCCAAATAATTCTACTATCTGTACTGTATTATCAAAATCATTGACATTCAACAACTACTTACCCATAATCGGTATTTTCAACTCGCAAGCAATGAAAATATTTTTCTGATCTATAACCCCAGATAAAATAAACGCATGTCTGCCAGCTGTCAAGAATCTAACTCTTCGATAAACGTCAGGTGAAAAAAATAAATTTGCACTACCACTGACACATTTTTTCATAAGACTGCAAAAGAATGATCTTCAGTGCTATACGTAATTGAATAAATTCATTAAATATAGAAAAGGTAATATACCATTTGGGTTCTGGTCGTAACATTAACAACCTTTTAGATATATCAACATCCGGACGTACGCTTATTATTAAATCTTGCAAGATGGTCAACAATTCTTCGCTTTGGGGTGTCGGGAAAATATAAAGTACCTCAACGTTTGGATCATCTAACCACCCTACTCGACCTACCTACAGAAAACCAACCATGTCATTTGTCACTCTAAAGTTTTGATAGAACAATAGAATTTGCTTGAGAGATCGATAACTTGAATATTTTGCAAATAATCAAAAGTTTTTCTTGCTCTACATTTCAATTCGTTATTGTAATTTAATGAAGGCAAATGAACGACAATGTGGGGATAACTTCTCAAATCGTGCCAATTTTTGGATATACAATGGACCCTAAAATTAAATTGCTATTTTAATACAACCCAGTACGATGCAATAATAAAAAATATAAATTGGAATGATCGCAAATAAAAATAGCAAACCATTTAAAAAGTTTTCGACAAAGTTTAGCAAATCCGCAACTTCCAATATCGCGAAACCTATCTAAGTTATCAAAATCATCTCCAGTAATACAGGCACCATCGAAACCAACTCGACAAGTATGCGACGGTCTACTGCAAATGTGCTTAGATACGTCATCCTCCGTTTCTTTTCTTTTACAGTTACGTAATTTCGATGTACATCGTTTATCCAATCCACATACACGAGTTGACAACAATTCTTCTTCGTCAGCGTTCTCACATTTACAAGAAACTTTCTTCGAATCTTGTTCAGCAACTTTTATATTGAGACCCATTTGTTCACATATTTTTATTCTTTTATCTCGTTCGTAGAAAACAGAATCAACCACGTCGTAACATTTACCCCATTTAGCAACTTCTTCTGATTTTTTTGAATACGATTTTTCCAAATGTTCTTCCGCTCTTCTATCGGGAAAGGAAACATAACTGCAATGATGCTCAAGAATAATAGGTGTTTCTTTTCTACATTTTGTAACTTTTCTTGATGGCTTAGTTTCGGTGCACTTAAATCCAGAAAATTATTTGTTAATGATAATAAATTAATTTACGATTGCAGAAACACTTACTTCAACTAATTTGGGGCAAATTACGTTCTGAGATGATGAACTGGACGAATTTATAGAATCATTGCAATCATTGGTGTCACTGTCAGCGATGCAATCAGAATAATGGAAAGAGTCAATACTGTCTAAAGAACTACAGACACTACTTTTCGATTGATCTAATTTGTTTTGACACACGTTAATCTGTTCAGTTTGTGGACCAAAATTAAATGGTCCAAGTATAAGAGGTCCATTAAAACCATAATTCTTCGTCATACACGGACAAAGCGTTGCCACGCAATAATAAGAATTCTTCAAAATGACTGAATCATCGGCACACATATTTTTCCGAAGATTTTTCGTAAGTTCTTCTCTCAATTTTAGATCTATGATTTTAACGAACTCACTTATCTCCTCGTCATTGTAATCTCCTAATGTCTAATCGTCAAATTATTTGAAATAAGATCAATTTTAATTATTTTAATTATTATTTGTATTTGAGATTATTTAAACACTATTATTACAAAAATATTATAAAAAAAGAAACAATTATTAATTTATAAATTTAAAGTTTACTTTTAATTTGTTCAACTTATCTTCGTCTTTCATACAATGTACAACATTGTTGACTCCACATGGTTCACAAACTTCCGATTTCAATTTATCAAACACATTTAAATCTTTACAAGCCGTAGAAAGAAAATCTTTTTTGGAAAAATTCTGTAAAAATTCAAATTCATTTCGATTTGATAAAGATTTTTCGCACGTATTTATATCTCCTGTTTTTTGTGTCTCCAATATACGATCAATTTCTTTAACATGCGCAGTGCGTAACGTAGAACGAATTATTTGTTCAGGATCTTTAGTTTTTCCAATGTTCATCAAAGAGGCTTTGATTATTTCCAAAAAATTTTGTTTACATTGTTCGATATGTTGAATTATTGAAGGAATGCGTGTACAGACGTTGGGATCGTCCAATTCTAAGCAACCCAGTTTCATGCAAGAATTTTTTTTCTCGCAAATACCTTCGTCATTTAATTTAGTTTCTTTCAAAAAAATATTTTGACAAGCACCATTACGATCACTGATTAATTGCGATCTCGACAAAGATGCATTGCATTTAATATTTCGAAAATTTGTACACGGTTTAATTTTGACATTATTTTGACAAATTTCAGCTTCAATTAAATTATCTCTTATACATTCTGGAATACTTATGCATTCGATTTTTGGTTTTTTACAATCCTGGACATATTTTTGTTTACTTGGACAATCGCAACTTGTTGAAGACGATCGATAAGACAATTTTTCGGAATTTTCTGTATCTTTGCAATTTTTCTGTATGTTATCAATGTTTATCTCATCATTAAATGTGTGATTGTCACAAATAACGCGACCACAGCAATCACAATTACGTTTCTTGTTAACAATCTTTTCTTTAATGCATGCTAAATTTAAATAATTACCGTTTCTTTTAACCATATTGTTTTTTATTTAGCAATAAATCGATACAACGAGACTAAAAATTAGGTTAATTGATCTGTCGATTATTACAAAAAATTTATAAACTGACATGTTTATAATTCTAATCGATTTTACATACACTTGCAGTGTTACAAGTATCGCGCGAGCGTGTTCTGTTATTTTTATTTTAAAAATAAATTGCATGCTTACAATACATGTTATGATATATAATTATTAATTAATTTAAGATGCACTATAATGCTTTTATAATTAAATACAGTAGGCTCATACATTTTATTTCTCAAAATCATGATATTTGAACAATAATATTCATTTGAATCCATATTATTATACACATGAAATATGTTTGTAGAAAGAGTGCTGTTAAAGGTTATTCATATCAAGGGAGTAGTTCATTTATCAGATGTTTAGAGGCGCTATTGACGCACTGACCAACATTCACAATCAGTGCTAGATATTTGTGTGACGCCGCTGTTTGTTGGAAGATTAAGTTATTTAAACTATTAATTGAAAACATTATATTCATTTGTTACGTGAAATAATAGATTGTAATTAATACACAATTACGTATTATTAATTTAATTAAAAATTAAAAACGTAATAACCTCATTATATACGATCTTGAACGTGTAAAGTGTGTGTAATAAGTGCATTCAAAAGATATAAACAGTATGTGTTTTTTGTACATTTATTGATAATCAAAATATATACATGTTAAATAACGTTAAACTAGTGTTTTATATTTTACTTGTTATCAATTTTTAATAATCAATATTACATAACATAATTAAATTGATAGACAAAAGTGATACATTATAATTAAACATTAAGGTTAGCTTTGCATGCATCAATAAAATTATTTTTAAAAAAGTATATAAATAATCTTTTATATTTCTTTAATTATTTATCTTTTAATGACAGATAAACTAAACAATGCCAGAAATAAAAGTAACGCCATTAGGTGCGGGTCAAGATGTTGGAAGAAGTTGTATACTTGTATCACTAGGAGGAAAAAATATCATGTTAGATTGCGGTATGCACATGGGATTCAATGACGAAAGACGATTCCCCGATTTCTCGTATATTGTACCAGAAGGACCTGCGACTGGTTACATAGATTGCGTTATTATTTCTCATTTTCATTTGGATCACTGTGGAGCACTTCCGTACTTTACAGAAATGGTAAAATCTTTTTAATACATTAAACACTGTTCATATTTTGTTTACCTTCCAATTTACCACGTTCAATACAATTATGCAGTAAGTAAAATGCAAACTCACAACTATATTCAGCACTTGACGTGTCTCTTTGGAGAATCATCAATCTTTACTATTGACATACTAAATTTGTTTTATTAGTCACTAGTGATCGACACAGCACTTAACGTATTCATATAACTTGTAATATCGTAATATTCTTTTTTATCAAATAATTTGGTTTATAGGTAGGTTATACAGGACCAATTTATATGACCCATCCTACTAAAGCTATTGCCCCTATACTTTTAGAAGACATGAGAAAAGTAGCTGTAGAACGTAAAGGAGAAAGTAACTTTTTTACATCGCAAATGATTAAAGACTGTATGAAAAAAGTCATTGCTGTTACCCTCCATCAATCGGTCATGGTAGATTCAGAATTAGAAATAAAAGCGTATTACGCAGGACACGTTCTTGGTGCAGCTATGTTTTGGGTACGCGTAGGATCTCAATCTATTGTATATACAGGTGATTACAATATGACACCAGATCGTCATTTGGGTGCAGCATGGATAGATAAATGTAGACCGGATTTATTAATATCAGAATCCACATATGCTACTACAATCAGAGATTCTAAAAGATGTAGGGAAAGAGATTTTTTGAAAAAGGTATTCATAAATAAAGTTATTAATATGTCGATGGTAGCTGAAATTCTTTAAATACAAATACTTTTCCTCGTAGGTTCATGAATGCATTGATAGAGGTGGGAAGGTTTTAATTCCTGTATTTGCTCTTGGTAGAGCTCAAGAACTTTGTATATTACTTGAAACATATTGGGAAAGAATGAATTTAAAAGTACCAGTTTATTTTGCTTTAGGATTGACCGAAAAAGCAAACAATTATTATAAAATGTTTATCACTTGGACTAATCAAAAAATAAAAAAGACCTTTGTACAACGAAACATGTTTGATTTTAAGCATATAAAACCATTCGATAAATCATATATTGATAATCCAGGTGCAATGGTCGTATTTGCAACACCAGGAATGTTACATGCTGGTTTATCTTTACAAATTTTTAAAAAATGGGCACCAAACGAACTCAATATGGTAATCATGCCTGGATTTTGCGTACAAGGTACAGTTGGACGTAAAGTCTTAAATGGAGCACGTAGAATAGAATTTGAAAATCGTCAAATAGTCGAAGTTAAAATGGCTGTGGAATATATGTCTTTTTCCGCGCACGCAGATGCGAAAGGCATCATGCAATTGATACAATACTGTGAACCTAAAAATGTTATGTTAGTGCATGGCGAATTTGCTAAGATGGAATTTTTAAAAGAGAAAATTAAACAAGAATTTGGTACAAATTGTTACAATCCTGCTAATGGAGAAACAATCGCTATTACAACAACTTCTAAAGTTCCGGTAGATGCTTCTCTCGCTTTACTAAAAGCAGAAGCAAAAAGATATTCTGCTTTGCCACCAGATCCCAAAAGACGCAGATTATTACATAGTGTTTTAATGTTGAGAGAGGATGGCGTTTGTCTGGTCGATGCAGACGAAGTAATTATCACATTTTAATAAGAAAACTTCAAAATTTACTTACAGTGTTATAATATAATTAAAATCTTTTTTCATTAGGTTGCTAAAGCAGCAGGTATAACTAAACACGTAGTACGATTTACTTCTACTGTACAAGTTCGAGATCCTGGACCAGCACATTCTACTACTTTGAAATTGTTGCAACCTCTTAAAGAGAGATTAGCAGGTTGGACTGTACAATTGACAGATGGTTCGATTTCTGTAGAATCTGTTTTAGTTAAAGTAGAAGGCGACGAAGATGAACAAAAAAGTGTTTATGTTTCTTGGACTAATCAAGATGAAGACTTAGGAAGTTATATACTGGGATTTTTGCAAACGATGTTAAACTGATAATGAATGATAATACAAAGATATAGGATTATAGAAATGTTGTACATATATCTGTGATATTTGATCTATTACTCTGATATCATATTTTTAATCAATAGACATATATCTCATTTATTAATCTAATTTAATCCTTTCGTTACGGTAGTCTGCTCCGCAGAAGTAACGCCACCATACGAGGCACCGCGCCGCCGAGCTAACGTTTAGATCCGGCGCTCGTATTCACAGGTATTGGAAAGAGGCCATCTAATTCCGGCGCTCGTAACGAAAGGGTTAAACATCAATTTTATTTTCTTATATTATTTTCTTTTTTAGAATTAAAACAACTAAAAATGATAGATTATATAAAGCAGCAATTTTACAACAAAAATATTATGTATCAGAATAAAAATGAACTATATTTTGTATATGATGTTTTTATTAACTCGATATTAAAAAATTAATTAATAAAAAAATATTTAATGGCTTAAGCGGTCACTTAATTGCACATAGTTCATTAACTACAAAATGAAACTTATTATACGCAGTTAAATTAATATTAAAAAAATAAATAATGCACACAAATGTCAGATTTATAATTACGTGCGTTTATTTCCATATATAATAATAATAATCATTACTTTTTATATTACAATTAATACCTGATACACTACCAGGATTTTTGAACTGATTAATTTTATCGACATAATATTTTATCCTTCATATTGAGAGTATTTCGTTATTAAAATATTAATAAAAATATAAACGATAAACAGTTATTGTTTCTTGACACAATTACTTTGTTTTTCTCGTGTTTTACTAATATTATGTGGAAGCTACGGTATATAATAATTCCTAATAAAATTAAAACGATTGATCTCGTTCTCAAAATAATCTACGAGAAATAGATTTTAATTAATAGAAGAATACAATAATAATTGATGTGCATTGGTTCAACAACGTGTTATTAAAATGTCTTTTCTTTTTTCTTTTTTTTTTTCCAAATTCTCGAAATAATTTTTGTACGCTACAATTGTATCTGATATATCATTAATATAATTACATAACATCAATCGAAATCATATTATAATGTTGAAAAAAAAAAAAAGAAAAGAAAAAATAGAACAATTAAATTTAATGAACTTAGTTCTAAGTCTTTAAACATTATATATATGATACGAATAAGTACAATGCATAATCCACTTTATTGTTTAAGAAAAAAAGGAAAGAAAAAAATCGACAAAAACATGATTAATGATATACAGATCATCTCGAGGTCAATGGAAAGTAATAATCGTAAGTGTATTATCAAATTAATCATACAAAAAAAAATGCTATTTTTAATTTGTCTTTTCGTCATCCAATAGAATATACAAAATGCGATTAGAAAAAAGTGATTTTAATTTTTTTTTTATTATCTAATGCGAACGAATTGTTTGTTGCGTCATCAAAGAGTATTTTCGTTATCCATGACCCACAACTTTGTGTGACTCCAAATTAACAAAAACTAAATATAAATTTTGTCCCAACTAAAACCAAACGAATTCTTCTCTAAATGCTTCCGAACTTTGCTTTTCATTGACCTATGCATGTTTGATTAACACTAAATAAAAATTTTTCATAAGATTTCACAATAATAGAAATGTTTTAAATTATTGTCTTCTAAAACAAAATGTAACGATTACGCCTATGTAATTCTATATACATAGAGGCCTGCATAAGTGTGTGTGTTTTATCCATTTATAGATAACTTCTATGAAAAAACAACATTGGCATGTGAAACCAAAGAACTCTATATTATCCTGATCATATACTATAAATCTTTTTTCTATTATAATTTTTCTTTTTCTCATTTTTTTAAATTTATTTATTTATTTATTTACGTATAAGATTATTTTATTTTGTTCATTTATTGCACATATATAACTTTTTAACGATTTTTAGCTTTTGTGTACAAATGCTTTAACAATGTGAAAAAATGTCTAAAAATGTGATATTAACACCATACTGTTTCACATATGGAGAAATACTTTTACATAAATGATTTATTTCATCATACACATATGTAAATTTAAAAAATCTGTTAGAAAAAAAAGAGACATTATCAAGTACAATGAAATAAATTTGAATTATGAACGCATTGTAATTATAAAATCTTAATAACTCTAATAAACATTATTACGATAGTTTTGAAAACAAAGATAAAATTCAATTATATAAAATAAGTAAAAAGACAACAAATGGATAACGCACAAATAATATATAATTTTTCTTATGTTAATCGTTACTTATGCTTCTCTTCTAATATTAATATAGCAAATATCGGCTTCAATGTCTCTTATTTACTAACTATTAAAGTTTAATTGTTTACATTTTCTCCACATAATAAAATATGGTATTCTTCATATAATAAACATTGTATTCGTAATATATTTCAAATTGTTATATTAGTCTTCTCAGTAGCAAAGTTTTGCCGTTTATGTGTACAGTCTGGTTCCATATACATTATTTTATACTCTTTTTATTCCAATTATTTTTTTTACCATTCTAAAACATGGTACGTTAACGTAGCTTGTTCTTTGAAGTTACTTTTTTCTTGAACCACCCTGAAAGTATAAACACCATTTATAATTATCATTAGAACTAAACGATTTAAAAATTACATATAAAAGCCAATAGATTTGTTTCCTTTACATCATTTTGTCCGATACTAATCAAACAATAAAGCATAAGTTTTTAGTGTAAGAGCATATTTATATTATGTTATAAAATTAATAAACATTTAAATGCGTGTTTTTTTAAAACGATCATGTATAATACAGGAAGATCATATATATCTACGCATATAATTATATTAATAATAATAGTATGTGTGAATACTAGATTTTCAAAATTCACGTCTATGTGCATGCGTGTTATCGTATCGCAATGGATAAAAGAATTGTCACGCAATACCCTTAACTTTGACCTCTATTTTTGTCTCAAACATTCGAAAGATAAAAATTATGAAATCATTAGATTAATTCGAAATATTCTACTTGGTGACAAGAATTTATTAATAATAATAAAAAAAAGATAAATGTTTTTGAAAATTAAAAATAATATCAATTTCAAACGGAGCCATATTTTGGGACCATCAATTTATCGATCATGAAGTGATAAGTCATCTAATAACGAGCGTTACATAATATAATATGTTCTATATGCAACTCTATATACCATACAATATTTTTAAATAAACAATCGAATAAACAGACGCGTAGAAATAACAAAAAACTAATGTGTTAAAATAATTACCACCACTATTAACACACCACCATCACCAAAAATGCTACTAAGCATTACAAAGAAAAAATCAGCAACTATAAAAAATAATAATAATTTACTATTCCTGTTAAGACAATAAATACTTATGATAATACTGCAAGCAAAAATGATTAATTTAAATAAATGACAAAAAGCATGGGACACAAACATTAATTATACTTGATCAATCTTATTAACGAAAAATGGGAAAGAATGAAATTATTAAAATTATTTAAAAAAGAAAACAATCACACACAGTATGCTACAGAGATTACTTTCAATGGCATAAGCATGTAGTTTAGCGATACTTAGATAGTACAAATATTACTTTTGAAATGGTGACAATCTATCTACAACTAGTACACTGTAAATATATTTCCATAGTTCTATAAAGAAAATATTTCATGTAATATTCAATGTATATATCAGATTATAATTGGATGCTCTGAAAAAGAATAAAATAAAACATATATAAAATGAAAGCAAATATAAATATAATTACATATTTAGGATAATATACTAAAAAAAAAAATTATAAATGAATGAAGTAATAATTAAATGAAATTAACATATATAGATTGCTGCTTTAAGTGTACCCTTTACCCCAGTGTTTGTGTTTATAAAATTTGATACTTATATTTATTATGTACATTCGCATTATTATGTCCATCGTTTTGGTCTTGCCATTTTACGCTTTTTTTATATACACTTTGTAACATTATGCATATTTATATAAATATGTCTACGAGAACTCGGCTATTGGATTAATTAAAATCTATCTCTATTATTTTCTACGTAATGTTATTTGGATAAAAATAAACTTTACGTTTTCTAAAAGTGAATAACCATACTAAAATCAAGTATCGCCAATGTATAAAATAGCAGGATAATATGATTGATAAATTTATGATTACATAAACATATATATATATATAAAAAAAAAGATTATCAAAAATGATAGTATTCTATCCTGTAGGATAATACACAAATGATATATATTGCATGATGCCAATAGAAAAACACAAATGTGACATTTATGAATTGCAAGAATGTACATGTAATGGATACATCTTATTTTATGTGCTAAAAACATTTAAAATGCATTATAATAAAAGTAAATGTAATCTATAGAGCTAAGAATTACACATTGTGCAAAAATTTCACAAGAGCAACACATCATCAAAAGTCAAGAAGGCATCTAAATTTTCAAATATTATTTCAACTTTGTTCTTATATAGAATCGGGTATTTGAATAAACAACTATGAATAATTATATATATAAATATTAAATTGGTACATATGAATTAATGGGGGACAAAAAAGTACAAATTACATGTTTTTTTTTCCCAAACATGGATATAATAATATAGAAATTATGTTATTCCCTGTTTAGAAAAACGTAATTATAAAAGCAAACTGATGCATAAAAATAAAAGATATTTAACTTAATATTAGATAACATAATTTGTGTGTATGTAAAATAATAATTTCATTAAAAATCATTTAGAAACCTGACATGTACCGCTAGCAGCAGTCTACCATTGACCCTTTATAAGGCTAAAAGAAAAATCTCAAGAGAGAGAGAGAAATTTCATTTCTAGATTTGCATACCTGCGAATCTGCGCCGTTTTGCCGTGGATTTCTTAGTGGACTGTCAAAAGAACGAAAACAATAAAATCGTTATTTTTTGGAAGATCATCGCTTCTTCGATACGACAAAGCTAGCTTTTTTTTTTTTTCTTATTATCATCAGAAGTCGAACCGTAATGAGCTGCTGCCACGCGTTTACGCTGAGATATATATACATATACACTTTTGTATATTTAATCTTAAAATTAAATTTTATATTTAACAAACACTGGGACAAAGGTATAAACGCATTGTTTTACACTTGACTGATTAATCATTTCAATTGTCATTTTAAAAGAAACTCATATAATATATATATATGAATATTATCTTTTTTTGAAATTTTAGAAAAAGAGGGAGAGAGAAAGAGAGAGAGAGAGAGAGAGAGAGAGAGAGAAATAGAGAAAAAAAGAAAATCATTTTTATGACCAGTAGTCGCAAGAATTTGCTTCATTACAAAAAGGGAATGATCCTGGTGCAGTAAAATATATTTGTTAAACACCGAGTGGACAATTACATTGAGATATATCCTAAATCTTGTTTATACATATATGAAACATTATATATCTTTGCAAAATGTACAAGGGATCTAAGGTTTTTCCGACTAAATAGTATCAACGTATTTTATGCATGAAAAGAAGAAAAAAAATGCTATGTAAATATAGATCATCTATTTATTTTCATACATAAAATATACTGACGTAGTTTGATCGGAAAAATCTCAGAGACCCTGTATATATATTATCGTATTAATATTTTATATTAAAAAACAAACAAATCTACATATGCATACATTTTCCAATTATTTTGTAATATTTTTTTCTTTGCTTTTTTTCCCCTCTTTTAATTATTTAAAACTTCGTCTAATATTATATTCTTGCTATATACGTGCGTCGAAATAAGTCTAGAGATGAAAGGTTGTTACAAAGTGTACATATAGAATAATAATTATTCGATGATACTCTAAACAGATCTACCACACGTTACTTTTCAATATTGTAGATTAAATACAGCAAAATAATAGAAAGAAAGGAATCAGCATCGTCACAAAGAAATGTTATTAATATATCGATATATAAAAATATTGCGATACATTATATCAAACTAATTAATGATTTTAATGATTACAATAAAAACAAAGAAAAGAATTAACGCCTTGTTTAACAGATAAAAAAATCTAATCGCAATATATCGATATATAAAAATACTGGAATATGTTTATAAGTCTAATCAATTATTTGTCATTCGATATAATCATTTACAAATGATATTCCAATAATCCACATCGTGAACAATTTAACATAAAGTAATAGAAAGTATTCAACATTCTGATAGATTTTTGAAAGAAAAAGAAAAGTAAAAGAATTTTGAGTAAAGAAATAATTTGTTGAAAAAAGAAAAAGTAGAAAAAGAAAAGAAAAAAAGATACGACACTTTATACAACATATATATGTTTGTGAGACAAACAGAAAAATACACATTCTAATAATAGCATTCTCTTTTGTACTAATAATATTAAAGCCTGAAGTGAGAATGGACCTACACAGTAATAGAAAGAGATAGATACATATATATATATGTATAAAGAGAGAGAAAGAGAACCAGTAACATTTCTTTGATTCAGAGATTCATAGGTTTACCTTCCTTTTTTTCTTGTGTTTTTTATGTTGCTGGCCATTCAATGGATTCCAACTAGCCTGTGTGTTGTGATCTGTCATATGACAAGATTTGGAGGAGTATTTTGAAGTTAGGGAGCTGTTGTCAATTTCTTGTTGAGACTGAACCAAATTCATAGACTTGGTCATGGAACAGTTTGTAAACTCTGTGTTCTTGAGGAAAGTACTTTCTAATGCAGCAATCAGATTTTTCGTTGCTAGTGGCTTCTGCATTTCAGATATACAATTATTTAACTGCTAAGAAAGCAATAATAAAAATAATTTATCGAATATTGTTCAACCTTCTTTTTTCTTAGACATGTAAAATCAATTAGTGCAATTCTTTATAAAATCATAACGAAAAAAATATGTTCATTAGATTTCCATTTAACGCGATAATTTCAATTAAATTTTCCCTAATAAACACCCTCACCCCTATCCCTCATCCAAGAGTAATAAATAGGATTATAAGTGTATTTTTTAAAAGGACCTTAACGAAATAAGTATTACGTTTAACATCTAAAACGGTATATTAAGTAAATACGAGCTATGAAGTGTATATATATTCAATGTTATTCATTTTCTATGATTCATTTCTATTACGGGATCTATTTTAATAACAGAAATTTATACAAGTTTTAAAATATGTAGGCATAACTTTAGAGGTATTTTCAGTAAGCTAAAATAAGGAAAAAAGTTCATACAATCTCGTATGCTCGATAGAACACCTTGTTTTTAAATTATAGCTGTTTTTGACTTTTGATAATTGATATAACTTTTCTGGCCACTTGTTTTAACCATTTACAAGTAATCTTTATCTCACTTGTCGACAAATCAAAAAAATACTTTTTCTTTTTATTTTAGCGTATTGAACAGTCCTAAAATTATGACACCATATTTTGAAACATTCTGTATATATAAATATTTATATGAAATTTTTCACGCGCGCGCGGATACGATTTTTCATTAAATAGTGCAAAACAATTGCTTTGAGAATATATTCATATAATATATTCGTACAAGCATGTATACCAATGAACCTAAAAAAAATCTTTTTTAACTGTAAGCTAAAATAATTGATAAATACGTGTTTGCGGTTTGTGTATGTGTGTTTATATGAGTCGACAATTATATTTATATACACACGAGTATAAATACATGCTTTAAACAATAAAAATCATGTTAGTGTGTAATTAATAACAAAACAAAAAAAAAAGAAAAAAAAAGGAAAAGAATCTTAATAGATGTGGATTTGCTAGTATCTTTTTCATAATTTCATAAGATAAATCATTTATATTTGATACAGGGCTTATCTTGTAATCTTATTCAAGATTTAATGTAATTCCTAACTTTGTTCTAATTTAATGGTGTATCAATGGTGATATCATATTTAACAAGATTGTATAGAATGTCATCTTATTTTTAAAGTAATTTTTTATACTTTTAGGTATGACATCACTTCATAATTACCATAACCATAGCATAAGCCTCATAAATAAATCTATCAAAAATAAGGCACTATAGGTGCAATAATAATTATGTTATCTATCTATGTACTAACCTCGGATATAGAAGAATCAGAAGTGGGAGGCCCGTTCAACATGGATTGTTCAGAACTGCTACAGCCACCACATCCTTCATTCTAAAAAAAAAATAATATTATGAAAAGATATAATTGTTTATAAATATGAATTTTAATTTTTTGCGCATATATTTGTACTATTTTAAATAAAACAAATATTTGTTTTATACCTTTAGTTGTGATATTTCTTGTTGGAGCCGTGCTACAAGATTTTTCTCTTCCGTTAAACTGGACTCGCTAGTTTCTACTAGAGCATTTAATTTTGCTACCGATGCGTCTAATGTTGCCCTTTTATCCCTTTCCGTCTGAAGTTCTTCCGACAACCGTGTCTTCTCCTATAATCAAGTAATAAATCAGAACATTCAAAAAAATATTTCTATATAATAGATTATTTATTTTATTAATTAACTAACTTCTTGAAGTTTCTCTAAAGCGGCAAGATCGTGATTACACATATTTCCATTTGCAACAGATTTCTGTTCAACTTTTAGAACTGATAATTCAGCATTAGTCTGTTCTCTTAAGAATTGAGCGTCCTGTAATTTGGCTTCCAATTCAGATACCTTATCTCGAAACTATTTAATAAAAAAAGATAATCATATTAATAATATACTTAAAATAATGATGATGAAATAATTTAACTATAACTTAAAGTTATAAAAATCTACCTTTTCATTTGTTTTTAATTTAGTTTGTAATTCAGTCAATTCTACCCTAAGATTAGAAACTTCACTTTCCTTCTGTTGCAGTAGTTCTTGCCATCTAGTTTCTTCGGATTCTATATGACTTTGCAAATTATTAAGCATACCCTCCTATATAATTAGAAATATAATTAAAATATTTATAAAAGTTTTTATTAGGGAATTATTTAACTGTAAATTATATTAAATTTCACTCACTGTATCATCAATAATTTTTTTATAGTGCGTAACCAACCCTTGTAACTTTGTATTTTGTTTTTCTATATCTGAATTTACTTTCACTACAGATTTATCTTTTAATGTACTTATATAAAAGTATACTTTATTTTCAAAGGCATTCAACCATTGCTCGTGCGAAGTTTCTGCAACTTTAATCTCCGGAAATACCCTTTGTAAAAATGCTTTGGTCTGCTCTTGCTGTTCTACCTTAATTTTCTGTGTTATATCCTGATAATACAAAAACAAATTTAATAATTATAATATTAATACTTATATAAATAATGCATAATATAAAACAGTAGAACCATGTAATTCTTACCAATGTAATACGTACACAAGAATATAAATTAATTTAATTTAAAAACATAATAATGGTGTTGTATGGTTATAAAAGAATTTTAGGGCATATCTTTTAACTTCATTTCAAATAAAATAAATAAATAAAATAAAAGAATAACATGTTACCACGAACAAAATAAAAACTTACAACAATGCCTTTTCCATTGTTAGATTTAGCACGCGACTCAGCGGCAGAAAGAGCTTCCATCACTTTCCAGTTTTTAATACGTAGCTCCTGCACTCACCATAAACAAGATGAATTGTGTATAGATTTATATAATATTACAGCATGTGTGGTAAATAAGAATAGTTGTTTTGAATATTAATTAGACGATACAGTTGGTAAAGTGATGGAAGCAGTTAGAAATAATAAATAGGAAATATTAAAAAAAAAATATATATATATGCATATAAAAGAATAAATATTATACGAGCATGCATCGTTTTTATAAACAATAAATAAAATTATAAAGAGTATTCCTTGTTTGCATAATAGAATTATCTCATCATTCTATCACTTACATTATTTTTCGATCTTTGTGCATCCAAATCATTTTGCAGTCGTTCAACTAAACTATTCTTATTGCTCATATCACTTTTCAATGCATCAACTTGTGCATTCAATTTGTTGAGTTCTACTTCTTGATGCGTTAATTCTGTTCTCAAACTATCCAACTGACTATCTTTCTGTGCTAGCCTACAAAAATTAATAATGTATTCCTAATTCAAATATTCATGCATTTTTTAAAGAAACTGCAACTACTAATAGTTTAAGACTATTATACGTACAAATTAACATGTTCCAGTAATTCAGTATTATTCTTCTGCAATTTTTCTTCTATTCCATTTTCATGGCCATCTGCAGCAGGACGCTCAGTAGTTGCCGTCAATTGAGAAACCAAAGATTCGTTCTCTTCATGCAATTTTTGTATTTCTTTTTGCATTTCCATAAAATTCACAAGCTATATTAGAAAAACGACAGGTTATGTATAATAATTACTACCAATAATCAATAATATTATAACGCTTTACTTAAAATATAATATTAAATATATATATATGTCAATAATATACCTGAGCAGAAAGTCTATCCTTTTCTTCCTGTAATCTCGTAACTTGAATTTGTAATTCGCTTGATTTCTTTTCTCCTATCTGAAGTCTCTGTATGTCAGCCTTTAAAACTTTCAATTCACTTGCAGCTTCATTATTCGCTTTAATTTGTTCCTGTGCTTTAGCAAGCATTATGTTTAATTGCGATAGCTCTTCCTGAAGCTTACTTGACTCGTTTTGATACTTGACAACTTCATCCTTTAATTGTGCATTATTACCGACCGTTGTATCCAAATCATTTTTCAATCTTTCTAATTCCTTTTTCATATCGTTACATATTGATTCTTTATACTCAACTTCTTCTTTAGATTTTTTCAAGTCGTCATAAAACATCTCAAGTCGTTCTTCACACCTTCTAAGATCGTATTCTGTGTTAAACAATGTATTATTTAATGCTAAAATTTCAGCAGTCTCAGAATTAGCTTCATTTTTCGATAGCGACAATTCTGATTCCATCTTAAGTAATTCAGTTCGAACTTTAGTTAATTCAGATTTCAAAGAGGAAACTTCGTTAGCTTCCACTTTAACTAAATTCAACTCAGCCTGTAATGAATTAACTTGTTTTTGCAAGTCTTGTTCATGTCGATGCGAATTTTTATATCTGTGATCTAACTCAGCATTAGCACGATGAGATTCCTAAAAGAAATGTCAATAATAATTATTACATGATCTAATTAAAATTTATTTACGAAGAATATAATTAATAATTACCTCCAATTGTCTAGCAACATCTTGGAGTCTATCGCTAGATTCCTTAAAATGTTGCAATTGTTGTTCTGTATGTATCAATTGGCCCTGTAGTATGCTTAATTGCTGCTGTAACATCTCTATTTCAGCTGTGCTGCTAGCACAAGATACTTCTAATTCATTTTGCAATTCTTGTACTTCTACGTGTTTTTGTGCCAATTGTGCTTTTAACGTGGATTCGGCTTCATGCATTTGAGCAAATTGAACTTCCAACTGTTTACGCTGATTTATTAATTCCTGTTGCAAATGACCCTGAGTTTGGCCTTGATCTTCTTGCATTTTGTGAATAATTGCAGCATCTTCGTTAACTTTAGTTTGCAATTGTTCAATTTGTCTAGCAAATCCTTGTTTCTCAGCAGCATGGCTCTCCAAAATATGTTGCATACGTGTATGCAAAGTTTGAGTTTCTGTTATTTTATTATTCAGTGCTTCCTCTAGTTGTCTTACATTAGCAGATAATCTAGATCTTTCAGAGTTAAATTCGCTACGTAATTCTTTCAATTTAGTTTGAAATGCAACGCTAGCTTCGTGTTCTTCAGTCAATGCTTTTTCCTTCTCTGCTAATTGCTTTTTTAATTTAATCACAGGATCAGCACGGCCTTCAGTCCACTCCGAATGTTCCGACGGGTTATCCATTTGCATGTTTAAAAGTTGCTCTATAATGATTTGTATTTCTGAGCGACTAAGTTCAGCTTTTTGAATGAAAAGCATCAAAAGAGAAACGTCAACAGCATCTTTATCACCACCTATGGCATAAAATTTAAACAAAATAAATAAATATCAATATGTAAATGTTACGATTATATTGAAATATATAAGATATAAATGTGTAAGCTTACCAATCTGAGCCAAAATATCATTTTTTTTCTTTGTTTTCTTAGATTCCTTATTAGATAATTGTATTGCTGGTACAGGATCTTTAACCACTTCTTTTACTTCTTTTACTTCCTTTACAACTGCTTCCTTCTGCTGTTCTTTAATCTCTTTTACAACTTCTTTATTTATAACAGCAGGTGACGCGTTAACGTTAACATTTGTTTCTTTTTTTTCTTCCTTAACATTTTCATCTTTCTTCTTAATCAATTCTTTAACATTTTTCTTCAATTTTGTTGGAGTTTCCTTCACAGGTTTACTTACCATCGGCTCAGATTGATTAATTTGATTTATTTGTGGAAGATTTTCTTTCTATTGTAGGAAAAAAATACAAATAATAGTTAATAAAAATCAATAAATTCAATGAAAAGCACACTTGTGGTTTGTATTTATAAAAACTGTTATATTTACTTTTTGAAATAATTTTAATATTATTAACCTAACTTAACCTAAATTAAAAAAATAATAATAAAAACTGTAACATAAATTATAATAATAAATATGTTATAACACATTGATCGTCGTCATTTAACAATTTCTTTTATACTCAGATATGAAATAATTGTCTCAATGAAATATAATTATTATAAAACAATCAATATGTTATAAATGAAATAACAAAAATTATCGTTAAATTAGATTTGCATAGACATGCCTTATCCCTTTTTAAAATGCTTGCATTCCGATTCGATAACCAAATGATAATTTGAAACGAAAGAATGATACATATGTGAACCAAGCAGTTATACCAAAAGCGAATAACTCACACTATGATTCCGTATGAGTTCGAGATCATCCTTTGGTTGAATAAGCTCAAAATGATTAGTTTCTCCCAAGATATGCTGTGAAGAACTTATTTCGGATGCAATAGCCAAAGGTTCATCTTTATTAACGAGGATCGGCTTTACCTTTTCAGGCTTACCTTTCTTCTTACTTGCCTTATTACCCTCCTGTGATTTCAATAGAAATAGAAAATGTTTGCTAAATATTTGTCACAATGTTAAATAATTATAAGTATAAAATAAAGCCAGATAATATATTATTTAAAATAAAGCCAGATATATTAAAAATATTATTTAATTTGCAATAATCTTTGGGTAGCATTACATTAAATTAAATGTGTATAAAATGGAGAGAGAGAGAGAAAGAAAGAGAAAAAGAGAGAGAGATAAAAAAGAACAATTTTTGAATAAACTATTTATAAAATAATAGAAATTAATGGATTTAATTTCATAAATATATTAATAAAGTATTATTAAGAAAAAGTTGTATGTTATGATAACAAAATGTTTGTTCATAGTATTATCACGACACAGAATACTTGCAAGTATGAAATATTGATATTTCTTGTTAGAACTAACAACGACCGAACAAAGATTGATTTCATTTTAAAAAGGTATATCATTATTATGAATTTATTTTCACCTTATAATGGGTTTTATTTTGACTTCTTGCTGAACAGATATACCTGAAATTCACAAATCCATCATGTCAATTTGTTTAGTATTTATGGAGTATATTAAATCTCCTTAGGAAGAAACTTTGTAAATGGTATTAATATTTTTTAAACTGGCTCTATAAGTTTAGTCATTTCATTCGAATATACTATGCAAAAGTTATCATTTAAGATAATACATTTGATTTAATAGAATGTACTGCATAATTATGTTAACAATTTTTTACTGGCTTTATAATTATTTTATTTTTAATAATTAAAACAATATTTATATATAAAAATATGTAACGAATAAGTAAGAAAGAATGGAAAGATTTAATGGAAACTTGTTTAGTAATATAAGGTATCTACTCTTACTCTGCTGCGTTTAATCTTTATGATAAGGTAATACAGCAAATAACTAGTATGAGTATCAGTCCCATGTTGTGTGTATAAGAAAGTTATTAATAGCAACGAATTTAGAAATTCCAAATTTATCTAAAAACCATATCCATATAAATACATATGCATATATAGTGTTATAACTTTACTAATTAAGCTTCAATACATATATTATTATTATTATTATTATTATTATTATTATTATATATATATATATATATATATATTAATGGTTAACTTATCAATACATACATACTATACATATATATATAATGAGTGTGATAATTTTACTAATTAAGTTTATACTATTATATTTGCTATTATAAACAGTCTATTATGAAAGTGGCGAAAATCTATTTTAGAACAAAAAAAAATGAAAAACCATAATTTTTATGAATTATAAATAGAACATCAAAATTAAATGTTTCTTATTATCTTTTTTCCAAAAATAAACTTACACTACTTCCATATAAAATGATTAATATATTAAGAGTTTATTCATAAATTTAAAAGCACAACTTTAGTGTAATTGCAGACTCAAATAAAATAAATTATAATGAAAAAATAACTGTAATATAAATACTCTTTTATCTACGTATTACTTTCTTCTTTGATTATCAAAAATATATACAAAAATTAAATGTATAATAATTATTCTATTTAGACTTACCAGGGCATTTTTGTTTTTCTTTCTATAGGACATATGTATTCTCAAAATTACAAACAGAGAGAGAAAGTTATGTATCTTCTTATTGAAACTCAACTACTAATTTTGCTGCCAAGCAAAAAATAATAGAAATGAAATAACAAATTTCATTTGTTTTCTAAAAACAATTGCATTAAAACAAAAAATTCTTTGAAGTTAGGCATTTATATATTGCCATGGAAATTAAACCAATTGAATTAAGACAAGCATTTACTTGAATTTAGACATTTATACATTGCCAAGGACATGTTTGGTAACTAAGAGGTTAAATGTTACATGTATATTTACCATATACTTATTCGGAATTATTAAAGTATTGTTTTGAATTGAGTTTAAATAATGTATACCTAAATACATATAATAATTTTAACAAGGAATAACATATTCTGTACTATCAACAAATAGGTTAGATTTACTTCATTCAATACAAACAGTAAATAAAAATTAACAAATTTGGTTATAATTTTGCAAATTTCTACATATTTCTTCTATTTTCTCTATTATCGACAAATATGTTAGATTTGCTTCATTCTACAATTAAAAATACAAATTCTAAATAAAAGTAACACAATTTTTATTTCTCTCTATAAAATTAATTAAATAGTAAAAACTTAAATTCATAAAATCGACTGATATTCACAAAATCGTATACACATGCAAACTTATACGATTAATTTTCAATTGTACTGTTACGACGCAATTTCTTTATAACTTTTTTTTTAAGATTGCATCGCACCGTGACAGGAATATGATGCTGCATGCACGAATCTTATACGTGAACATACTAGCATGATATTTGATACATGACTTAGCATACCATGTTTCATGCACGAGATGTAAAATGTGTCCGCATATATATACATATACACATGAATGATATGTGAATAAAAAATATAAGCTTTTTCCTAGATTTAAATGATAGGTATGATCATAAAAGCTTTTTTTCTCATTTTTAAAAATACTATAAGCATGTAGCATGCATGAACTACTAATACATTTTTATTTACATTTTTTAAGATGTGTAATATTAGAAACAAAAATCAAACAAATAAATTAAAACTTATTGCTTAAATATAAATCGTACCTGCAATGGCAATTCAGATGTCAATATTTGCGGCGTGTCCTCAAACTGAACATGTTCTGGTTTTTCTTCTTTTCCATCCTTCTCATCTTTTTCTTTCTTTTCCTTTACTTTCTTGCCAGATTTATTCTTATGCTTTTTATCCTTGCTCTTATCTTTCTTACCTAAATATAAGTAGCATGAAATATCAAATTAGACATAATATCTTTATAATAATGTAATAAAAAAATGTATTAACCCTTAGTCAACCGTGTATGCCACAGCTAACTATATGCATTTTCACACAGTGCATTTTCTGCAAGTAAGGCAGATTAGTATTCATTACTTCAAAAATAAAAAACGTCTTAAAATTATTTAAATGTACAGATTTTTAAAAAGCGGAAAAGTACTCAATGAATTGCGAAAAACTATAGCTCAAGACTGATTAATAACAAAAAAAAAAGAATACAGAATAAAAATCATACATTACTAAGGTAAAAATGGGAGATCTCTCTAATCGGTCATTAAATAACTTACTTCAAAGCGGAGAGATCTCCCCATCTGGTTGACTAAGTGTTAAAATAGAATAATAAAATAGAATAATAAAATAGAATAGAATAATTTTACTAACTCAATAAAAGATCATCGGATAGTTTTCTCTGCTCAGCTATAGCTTCTTCATATGATTTTCCTTTCATTCCATACAATAAAATTAGATGTACACTTAATCCTGCGAGAATAAGCAGCACTACATATATTAGCAGCATCTCCATTTTGTCTTTTTTTCTGTGAAGAAAATAAAGCAAATTATTACATGTGACGTGTCATGAATTAATACATACAGTTACATCGTCAAAAAATATTCCAAATTGTTCAATAAAAAAATCTAAGCTTATTTGAGTATTTGAAAACAAATATACAAAAAATAAGGTCGATGATATATGAAGAAGAAATTCGACGTGAATTGATTTAAAAAGTACATATAATAGAGAAGAAAAAGAAAAGAAAGAAAGAATCTTTGAAGAGAAGTCAAATTTTAAATGATAAAAGAGAAACTTTAATTGATATATAATATATAAAAAAAATACTATAAAATTATATACATCTACATTTAAATAAATATTACAAGTCAAAGTCTAAGGATTGAAAATTGGAAAAAAGGTCATATGGATAATGACATATGGATGACAGTGTGTCAGGTCATCGACACGACCGCAAGAGATGACTACATAGTCATCTTACCATAAATCAACCAAAGAACCGGCAAAATTATATATAATAATATCGTTCCAATACTTGAGTACAATTAAACAAATTAGCAAATGTTTTTATCTATGTTTCATTAATACTTACCCAATGATATTCGATTGAATGTCTGTCGATTAAAGTAATTGCAAGATGTACAAGAGGTAATCAGTTCTTTTTCAAAGAAGCATTACTACTATTCACACGCGACGACTTCTTAAGAATTATGGCGACTGCTGAACATTAGAGAGACAAGCATACGTGTTTCAAAGCCACGCCTATCGAAATCTCTTCTTTCCTGATTGGTGGTAGACTCTGCCACGTATGCAAGAAGACAGCTCAATATTAACAAAAATTACGTTCATTAGCGAATTTTAACAATTATCATCAACTATTGATAACCTAGTTTTTAATTTACATCACTCTTATCCTAAACGACACAAGCATAAAAGGGTCAATACATTTGTGTGATTATATGCAACCAACAATCGCCAACAATCTACTGCAGGCAGAGTTGCCAACTTCACAGATCTTAAGTTGGAAAATTCTTTTTCAATTCTTTTTTTTTCCTTTTTTTCATAACAATAAGGAAGAGTTTCTATCATAGTTACTCCACAAAAAAAACATAATGGTAATGATAAACAATTTAATATAACATATTGTTAATTGGAAATAATATAATAGAATTCCAATGTAATATAATGAATATAGATAATAATATTTGTTTCTTTATCTCCTTCTTTTTGATAATCATTATTTTTTATTCTAGATTTTGATTTTTTTTTTTTCTGGAAAATGCATTTTTTCTTCTCTTTTCTCCTCTAATAATTTTATTCTTTTTATCAAAATCAACATATTACATATTAACATTGTGGACATTATTTAGTAAGAAGGAAATACCCAACTGCAATTATTATACTTGTAAGAGTCAACTTCTATTTATAACTAGATGTTTGCTATAGCGAGCATGTAAAAAGAAAAAAAATTGTTTTATTAATATGCTCGACAAGAAAAATTAACGTGAAACATTTTTATTGCGCATGTATATTATTTTATATTATATTTATAATCAATTTTTTTTTTCAAATAATTTTTTGCTGATTTTGTTTTGTTGTAATTTAAGCAATAACAAATTATAACGTCTTTAGAAGACTCGGTTAAATTAATTCTAGAACGAAAAATATAATAATTCTAATATTTAATAATAATAATAATAAAAATAAAAGTTGTTATACGATCTTTTCATACGAACGAATATAACAAAATATTATTAATATATTGGTACACGAAATTGCACTTATGAATTACTGACAGTTTCGAGTTTTAATCTAATCGTAAAAATTATTTAAAAGTACAAATCATTGTGCCAAATGACAAAGATTATTTGTTCTACCATATAATATCTAACAATCTTAAATTACGAGAATACGAATGTAAAGCTTGCATTTTTATTTTTACAAAATGTTTCACTTTATAGGAATCATTAATTTGCATATGTAAATGGATAAATTTATATATTTATATGTGTTTGTATATATATATATATTTATGTATGCTTCCTGTTCTTCTCACAATAGAAGTTTTACGCAGGCAAATATTGTTCGAAATATTTTAATCCTTTTTTTTTATTTATGTTCATATAATTCCACACTTCCTGCAATATCTACTTCGATCTTTAACTAAATTTTTCGTTGAAGCGTGTGTATTTGTTTCTCTAATCAGTCGATATATATAATTTGTTTGTTTTACCTTTTTTTTTCTCTCTTTTACCTTTCCCTTTTATCTTCTTATTTTTCTTTTATATATATATATTATATATATATACAAATGCAAATATTATAGGTAAGGCAAATAAATCTTATTTATCGTAAAGTTTGTTTCATATATATATATATCTATACATAATAAAAAAATTCATTTATATTTTTAAATTGAGGAATGTTCATGCAACTGCTCGTGCCTCTGGTAGAAAACTTTCCCAATATTTGATCAGTTGGTTTTGATGTTGTAACATCGCTTCGAGATATTCCATTAATTGTTTCTTAAAGTCTTCCACTCTGACTAATTCGAAACGTTCAACCTCTTTCTTTATCATCTTCGAAATATTATCAAATTCTTCTTGACTTCTCTCCACTTTCGCCTCCCATTCGACAACTTCGGTAGCAGCTTGACTTGTTTTATCGGTTCTACCGGATTGTTCCAATCTAGCTTTTTGTTCCCGTTTTTTGTTCAACATCATTTGAGCATGCTGCCAATTTTGGAATACTTTAACACGTTCGTGAAAAACATCCTGAACAAAAATATTTACATTAATTATTACATTTTGTATTTTGTTTTCTCTTTTAATTATTCAACTTTTTCCGTATATCTTTGCGTTTTATTTTTGTATTAAATCTATATGCATTGACCAACCTTAATAGCACCCATAAGCGCGACATAATCTCTTAACATTTCTCCAAATTGATAAAGATCGCTATTGCTTTGTGCTTTTCTGATTACTTCTACTTTTTCCAAGGTTTCGGCTAATTGTGCTAATGCTCTACCAAGAGAAGCTCCTGGCTCCCCATGACCAAGAACCGCAACTGCTCTTGCTGTTGCTCCCGTGCAATTAGCAAGTTCCCTTCTTTGATTAGTTAAAGTATCAACAGCAGAGTGTAAAGCACGTAGTTGAGTATCAAGAGATTCAATTTGTGAAGTTTTTTCTTCGAACCACTGTAGGAAACAAAATATTATACTAAGTGAATATGTTATATTAAAAATAATCTTTTTCTATGTATGGTAATATGATTCTCACTGGATCACTTTCATCCATTTTATATGTTATCTTGTTAACAGTTTCTCCAACTTTATTAAAGAGTCTCATTACTCCAGCACCGCTCAAAGCAGATGTATTAGTTGCTTTAGGTAATTCCATATCTAAGCAAAATTTCATTCAGAAATTTATTTAGAAATTCTTGATATGTATATATATATCAATATACATATATAATGTAAAATTATACCAGCTTCCAAAAATTCTCTAAAATCAGGATCTACGCTTAGAACTGGATGTGCCGCAGTTCTATTTACATATCTTTCGAGAGCAGCTCTACGGCGTTCAATGAACTCCGTGGAACTGGAATTTTGTTCTTGATTCTTGTCACCAGACATCTTTATTTTTGTTGTACCTAATAATATAATTAATATTTAAATAAATATACTCGAATTCAAAAGAAGTATTAACATAAAGATAAAATAAAAATACCGATAACGCTTTTTTCAGGCGCAGGTGGAATAATTCTACCATTTCTTAGATATTTATCGGTTAATTTATCATGAAGACCAAGAAAATCACTGAACCTTCTAGTGACGCTAAAATTGCGCTTTCTAAATATTGGCATATTAGTTCTAGTTTCAACTTTATAGGCCATGTAAGCACCCATGCCATCGCCTATTTTTTGAGGTGAAGTAACTGTGATTTTAAGGAAAACATCAGTCGAATCGCCTGGTACCTATAATAAAAAAGAAAAGAAAGTATTAAATAAATCTATGACTTAAATTAAATTAAAATTTTATATACACCTCTTCGAACGATTGAGATTTGATAACATTTGTTGACAATGTATCCACATTGTCATTAATAGGAACGTCATGCAGATCTCCGATATCACTGCTCATTGGACCTAATGGCGGACTTAATGGACCTGGTGGTGGACTTGATACTGAAGAAAATGAATTTTCTTCCATCGCATCTCGTAAGGTCAATTTGGGTAACTCTGTTTGGAGTGTTGATACACCATTGTAAGGGGAGGAATCTTCCAATTGACTTTGATCCTAAAAAGGAATATGTTAAAACTGTATCAAAAAATGCTAATCTTATATTTTTTCTTGATTAAATTTTATCAATATATATATATACGTATTTACAAATAAAGATAAGCTCAAAAATAATATTTGAACAGTTAACCATTACATACATTTTCTACAATCCTAGAAATAATGAAACATTAAATTTTGAAAATACAAATTACTAAATATAATTAATTACTGAAATTTATTTGATAAACTTATTGTTAATAATATAAAATTAAATAATCTATTTGTTAATTTAAAATTTGAATTGATTGAATAACATTTTTATATTATTATATGAAATTTTAAATATTTATATATATATATATATATATATGAAATTTTGTTAAATTTCAATGACATTAGAAATGAGATTAGAAAATTTGTGTTCTTAATAAAAATTGTAGGTAAATGTAAAATGAAAAATCTATAGAATTTGAAAATACCTGTATCGCAGAAGCAAAAACATCATCGTCATCATCCTCCAAATCGTCACTTTTAGTTTCATTAGTATCAAATAAAGGCGGAGTGTCTTTAATATCAGCCATCTTAGCGGTTCTGTCAATCTATGATGTCAAGTTGTTATAGGGATCGGCCCCCACTGAACAATTACTACCGACGTCAAATAAACTAGATTCTACAAAGCGTTATCAACTTTACAAAAAGCTGTATCTCTAGATAAACGCGCGCGTTGTCACTATCTCTAATAATATGCATATATGTATCTTTTATTGAAAGAATATGTTCAAAATTCGATACAACAAACATTAATAATATTATCTTTCAATAACCAAAAAATATTCAATTAATAATTAAATCGAAATAAAATTAAAATTATATATACAATATTAATTAAAATCGATTAGATCGATCGATTTATTTATTATTTAAATTTATTTAAAAGTATAATGAAACTAACGTTGTCTGTTTACGCAAGTTAATGGCGGAAAATTTAAAATAGTTAAAGTTAAGCACAGTGTATTCATTTTCTTTTAACTTTCAATGTTTATATATTTTAAGTATATTACTACTTTTTTATAGATATTATAATATATTATTTTATAAATTTAAAAGTGTATAAATCAAAGTGTTGTTTTATTTTGTTAGTGATAAATGTAAATAATGTTCAGAAATTTTAATGCTTTGATTCTTATAAAAAACATGATATTGATAGAATATAATTACTTGGTTTAACATTCATACTTATAAATTAGTTAAAAATGCTGCAAATATCTAGATTAGAAGTTAATGTTAGAAGACTTTTAGGACGTTGTGAATTAATGGCTAAAGATAATTCACAGAAGGATTGGAAACTTGAAAAGGTTATTTTATATCAATTTTCATATTACTAACCTATCTATTATTTTGTTTTCAATGAAAATAATTCTTGCTATATTTGTAAATATTTATTCGAACATATTATATAAACATGTATTATTTTTTGTTGCAGTACATACTTTCTCTAGATGAAATGATAAAAAAGCTGCAAACCTTACCTGAGTAATTTCATTTGATACTATAGATTCATATAAAAAATAATTAATTTTAAAAGATATTGTTAAATAAAAGATGATTTTCTTTTAGCAAGCCTTCTAAAGATGTTTTAACAACATACATTAAGAGACTTGATTTTTTAAAAGGCATTGTTAACACAGCCAAGTTAAATAATCCTGATGAAAGAGTAGCTGCTGTACAAATGTTATCTAAGGCATCCAATGCGAATGATACTCTTGGTCCGAATATAGCAACACAGATACATCAGAAAACTACGGCAAGATACAATCAAGAGTTACGTGCAGAATTATTTCATACCGAAAAGGGTAACAAAACCTATATTATAAGCAGGTCTCATATAAAAATAAGAAATTTAAAAAAACACAACATAATAAAGCAGACATATGCATATTCAATTTAAGGATCCTTAGACGATGGAATTCGACATAGATATCCTAGCACTACTATGCAGGATGAAGATTTAGATGCGTTAATGAAATTTAATCGTAACATTCAAGAAAAGATTGCTGAAAATATGCTCTCTATGACTAGCAGCATGAAGGAGCACGCTTTGGCAGCAAGTGCTATAATCAAAAAAGATATTGGAACTTTGGAAAAGTCTGATAAATTAACTAATGTTAATACTGGAAAATTAAAAACGGAATCTTTGAAGTTGGAGGAACATACCAAATCTAATTGGAGATGTTGGGTTTGGTTAATGATCGCATTTGTACTTGTAGTATTTTTTAGTAAGTACAATATTTATTTTTATCATATATTTTTAATGAAGCATTTAAGAGCTAATATTTATGTAATATTGTTTTCTTATTTTTACTTAAAAAATATGATGGCAAGATTGTGCAGAAAAAACTGGAACATACTGTATATCAAAAATATTAACATTTTTTAGTTACAATAATCATTAAATTATTTTTCTGCAATAATATTTCATAATGTATATATTTTTTATGTTATAGACATGGTACTATTCATGAAAATATCAAAGAAGAAAGTTTAATGCATAATAATAATAATAATAATAATAGTAATAATAATAATAGTGGTAATGATAATGATAATAATAATAATAATAATAATAATAATAATAATAATAATAATAATAATTTTATAAAGGAAATGTATGTTGTGTACGTAAAATGTGTGCATAAGATAGTGCATCAATGTGAATTGATGTGAATATAGCTGTATGTGTCATTTAGTGGTTTATGATGGTAAGAGTGCTTTCTTCATGATGAATATGTCTGTGGAAACACCTGTTCCACCCAAAACTAGCTGGAAACCTGGTAAATACCTATTTAAAAACATCCTTCCTAAAATTTTATATATTTAATGATAATTTATAAAATTAATATATTAAATTATTATGGTGTATTATAATTAAATTATGTATCTAGAAATATATATATATATATTTCTGCATTTCTTTGTAAATTGTTTTGTTACTAGGAAATATTCATTAAAAATATTTAAATATAAATTGATTTTTAAAAATAATAGAAATAATTAATAAATAAGATTTTTTATATAATCGAATGAAAAATCATAGAAATATCAATAAATATTTTACAAATCAAATGTCACATTGCGTGTTTCACCTTTATCCAAATATAGTGGGTTATTAGTTAACAAACATAATCTAATTATGAACAAGTTATCAATTGATATAATTCTACAAATCTTAGACACAGTGGTGTTTCTTTTTTTGGTTGTTTTGTGAAGTGTTTGTTGTTTGATTTGTTCATAGTCTGAACTGTTTGTTAACCGATCACCTACAGTATAATATTATAGTAAAATATTACAATAAAGGATTTTCTTTTAAGGTAGGGTTAAAGTAGTCAGAGCATTGTACAAATATACCGCCCAACAAGTAAGCCAAATTATTTTCTATAATATGATATTAAAAGTTATTTTCTTATACCATTGATTATTAGATAAATGATGTTTACTTCTCATAGGCGGATGAATTATCCTTCGATGAAGGGGACGTACTTTATGTTTATGAGAAGGATGTAGACAGTAATTGGTGGAAAGCTAAATGTGGAAGCCGTGAAGGCCTCATACCTGTTAATTATGGTTAGAATTATATTTAATGATGATGTTGTTATAATACTTACAAATTATTTATTTTATTTTTCACTTTCATTTGTAGTCGAAGAACAAATGCAAGAAATCTTACTGCCATTACACGAAGCTGCCAGACGGGGAAACATATCATTTTTAAAAGAACACCTGAAACAAGGAGTATCGGGAACTGGTTTAGATGCAGCAGGAAATACCCCATTGTATTGGGCTGCTTCTACAGGTCACATCGATTGTGTTAAAGAATTACTATCTTTACCGAATTCCGCGATCAATGCACAAGTATATTCAATCTTCAGATCATATTAAATTGTTTCATTGCAGCAGTTTTTCAAAGTGATTTTTACAATTGATTTCAGAATAAAATGGGAGAAACACCTTTACATATCTCAGCGAGTCATGGACATTTAGATATAGTTAACTTATTACTTAAAAATGGTGCAAATCCATTTATTAAAAATAATGATAATCTCACTGCTAAAGATTTGTCTTCAGACATGGCGATTAAAAATGCGATACAATTAAATCAATTGCAACCTGATATAAAATGTGGATATACGGATGACGATTATAACGATGGAAGCGATTCAGAATAATTTTGTATTTAAAATTTATAGAAGTTTATAGAAAGTTAAACAAAAAATTTAATTAAAATTTTAAATAACGGTTATTTAAATTACAGTACAAGTATCATACAATATTTTCCTATTTCTTTTCTAGCATATTGCAAATGTTAAACAATTTGTTGTATATAACTGTATAAGTATAATAATAATTTATTTTCAAGTAAAATGTTTAAATGACAAAAATAATTTGCAATTTTTATTACAACTTTACAGTTTTTTTACTAAACCATCTATTAAAATCTAATCTCAATAATAATTGAGCTAAATGTTCTCCACTGGGTTGTGAACGAACTCGATTTAGTGTTTTTGTCAACCAGTCCATTAAACAATCGAGCGTATCGGAAAGTGTTTTTAATTCTTCTTTCTCTGTAACGAGCAAATTAGCAACTTCCCAAGTGGATGCTTGTAGAATGAAATCATCGCAGAGTCTTAACAAAAGGCGTATCAATTTATTTACCTGATAAAAAAAGAATTTTTATTAGATTCATTAGAAGAACAGTGCAATTTATTATAACAAAGTATTATTAATGACAATAATAGATTGGAATATGAAAAGTCTGTTGTAGTGAAATAGTTATGTACAAGTCTGTTGTAGAAACCTACTGGATTCTTTCTCTCTTTAATATTGCCGATTAAAAATGTTTGCGACATAACATTAGCCAAAAAAATAGAATGGGCCTTTTGCACGTCTTCAAAATTTTTCGTATTTTTCACATTGCTTTCCATTATAGCATATTGACTTTCTAATACGTCCACTTGCAAATAATACTGTAAGTTGTCGACAATGAAAATTAAGTTATTTCGTAACTGAATTACGCCGATATCGCTGCAATTATAAATGATTTTATGTAATAAATTGTTAAATATATATATATCTATATATATATAATGTATAACAGATAAGTAATTCAATCATACATACATATTTTTAAATTGCATATGTTCGCTCCATAGATTCCATAAATCTATTTGCGTTTTTTTCACCCTTAATAAAAATCGGAATAACGAATTATAATCGTTCAATGCATTTGGGCTAAATAATAAATGTAACGGCCAAACAATTTTATATTTTAAAATTATCAAACCCCAACCACGTTTTTCTATAAAAAAGAAAATATTCTAATATTAAATATTTGATTTCTTTTCAACATTAAATAAAAGATTTTATAATTAGTTAAAACAAAGTTATACCAATAGGATCTTCCAGCTCTTTTTCCGAAAAATCATTACATCCGATCAAATCGTCGTCACTATTTGTTTTAATTTCAGGAATTGGTACAGTGAAATTAAAACTATCCATAGTACTCTCATCACTTAGGTGCATTTTTCTTATTGCAATTTGAAAAGCAAGATTAATATCTCTGGATGTATGATTCGTTGGTGGTTTGTTTAGAATATGTGCAGTTAGCCTAATAAATTCTCTGAACAAGTCGCCACGACCCATTAAATAAAAATCTTTCATTGATTTTAGCTGTTGCAAAAGTTGAGCTTCTTCTACAGCAACTTGCCATAAAAGTTCTGTTACGCATTGTTTTAACTCGTCGATGGTCCTTTCAAATTCAATAATATTAAAAATTGGTTTGGACTGAAGATTTTGTAGTTTTCTAAAATATTCGTATTCTTTTTCACCCCATATCGAATTATCAGCTTTGGTGACTACACTGAAATCTGGTAAAGTAATCTCTTTTAGTAATTATAGTAAAAAATTATTCTACACAATTCTTCATAATCGAACAATCATTTTATTTACCTTTCTTTTGCCTAGGATCGTTGCCAAACATTATGATGGTTTGTCCTATAGTTAAAATTTTGGTTGCCAACGATGGTCCGATATGAGAAGGAAGCATATCTATCTGAATATCATAATCCCACATGTCCAAGCTATTCTTTTTATGATTACTTTCTTCATAACTATTGGTAGTATTTTTTTTATCAGTTGATGACGAACTATTCTGACTGTTAGATACTTTCTGAATGAAAAATTCATGATACACATCTTCAAGATGTCCGTATAAAAGCCAGCTTGTTAACTGTTTATAAAAAATTACATGTAGACAATGTATCATCCTAAAAACATAAGATTAAAAGATATGAGACATAAAAAAATGTTAATAGAATCTAACTTACTTACTTTTCTAACGCTACTTCAACTTCAGGTATACCAGTGTGCATATGCTGATGTAGACATTGTATTAATTTACAACCATGTAGCCTTTGTGTATTTATCTACAATTATTATAACAAATACATATGAATTTTTGAAATTGCTATTATAATATTTTATTAATCAGAGTATAAAAAATATAAAATGATTACTTCGCGTATGATGGAGTTCAAGACAGAAAACAAGCATACGTGTTTTTGTACTTGACAAAGTATGTACGATACTGGTGTATAGCTGTTAGTTAAAACAGTATTTTCTAACTCTATAACGTCTTGGTGAAAAGGTTCTAAAGCTTGATTCATTCCATCACAAAGGGCTCGCTGATAAAGACCTTCAATATCTTGTGATTCTGTGTATGTAAAAAGAATATTTCAATTTATAATTTTATTTTGTCAGAAAAATCTTAGACACTTTGTATTTCTCTTCAACACTTATTACGTTGAAAATATAAGTAATTATCATACCAGTTTCATTGATTTCGCATAAGTTTGTATGCACGTTGATGAACTTTCTAATCGTGTTGCATTGTTTGACAATGTCAATTATTTTTGTTACTAAGGCACGTTCTCCAGGATGAAAATATTTATCTAAATTAACAGACTGAAATAAAAAAGTAAGAACAATTAATATCAATGAATTTGGTTATATACATCAACGAACTATGGTATTTGTAAGTAATTCAAACTTTTTAAATTTTAATTCTTACATCAATCTCGAGCATTTCCATTAAACTGGTCGAACAACCCCATAGGGACACTAAAATTTCATGTAACATTTTTTAATGTAACTGTTTCCTTTAAAATAATATTTTTTATCACAGGCATTTAACAAAGCTTTAAATATAATATTAGTAGTTTTGTGAAAAAACTTATGCGAAAATAATTATACATCGTATACTTTTTTTTTAACACAACATTCTTAAAGATCGGATATGGTTTGTTTTGTTATGACAACGATCCTAGTAGTTACATTGTGAACTATTTTAACCCTTCATATTCATAAGCTTATTTATTTAAAATGATTTAAATAAAATGAAAATATTCAATTATCAATTGTAATATTTTTAATGTCATTGTAATTTTGTCTATATTTTATTTTATTTTAATAGAAAAAATGTGTAAAAAAGATTGTAAAAAACAAATAGTTCGAATACTTTTTTATCATTTAGTTTTGCTTTCCATCAGAACCATCTAGTGTAAGTTTTTAGAAGTATATTGTCAGAGAACAAAATGGCTCCTTTTATGAATTGTAAATTTTCGTACCTGCATATTTCTCTAATATCTTTAATTTATTTTATTAGTTTACTACATAATAATCATTTTTGCAATAATCAGATAAAACTATTTATACTTAAGGATTTAGTATGATTTAATTATGTGTATAGTTATTTGAAAAAGTTCAAATTTATAAGAGGAAGTATCTTTGCAAAAAATACTAATAATAGGGTTGTGCAATAATCATATTATATTCCTATGATTACTTTTTATAAGTAACATACTAATATTTTATTTTTATTATAATAAATAAAGAAACAAGAATTAATTGTATTAATCATTTTAAAGAATAATTAATATAAAATTACTATTATTTATATTAAAAATATACGATGTTATATGAATCTTCAGAATTTGAAACGCTTCCTTTGCAATTTATGATGACTAAATAGGAAGGAATATTGGATAATTTTTGATTATAGTATAAAAATATATTAATTAAATAATCTAATTAATTGGTCGTAATTGTATACTTTGAATACTAATTAATATTTCAAAATGAAATATTATAAATAAATTAAAACTATGTTACATTTGGGAAGGATTAAATGATATTAGAAAAAAAGCCATTGTTATATATAGAATAATACTCTTTATTGTTTTTGATAGTTGTTGTCGTCGCTGCTGTTGTTGTTTTTGTTGTTGTTCACATATCGTACGTTCTTGCTTTGCCTTTTTATTTATCGCTTGCTTTAATTCATCCTAATCATCATCATTATCATCATCATCATTCGCCATTAGGAATTTGGTAGAACAATGTGTATAACAAGTTTTTTTAATACTTAACTCGAAAAACATAATAAATGAAAGGGTATGAATTGAGGCAACGCGCATCGGTCGCTCGAAAAGTGCGCGTACATTTTTTTTCCTCAGGAATAAAAGTAAAGTAATTGCGACACGTGATTATTCGTTCATTATTTTATCTTTTTAATCTATCACCGTAATTAAAAGGGATTCTTCTAATAGCTTGAGTTTATTAATTAAACGTTTAATTCTTTTGAAAGAACAAATAACGTGTTTTCTTTTCTTTTTTGTGTTCTTTCTTGTTTTATTTTTTTTTGTTTTTTTTTAATATTGATGCAATTTTTGTTCCGAAATTTAATCGAGCGATCGACGTTTGCCTCGGAAGAAGATACCACGCACCCTTTAGAAATTTGTTTGTTCTCTTAAATATATCTATGAATTAAAAAGTGAGCGAACGAGCGCGCGCGAGGAACGCCATGATTCTTCTCGGATACGGAGTGGAAACGTAAGTTGTGTATAGAAGAAATAAGTACTTATTAGATGATGTGCGAAAGGGGGAAGATTTCAATGTTCTTTTGCCAAATTTTATATTTTATATTTACGTTCTAGAGAGAGAGAGAGAGAGAGAGAGAGAGAGGGAGAGAGAGAAAGAAAGAAAAAAATATAGAGATAAGAGACATTGAGAACGAAAAAAACAACGATTTTGTCATTTTTCTTTCGATCGCGCGATTATCGAAGAGCAAAAGAAAAAAGAGAAAAAAACAGAAAGACAAATTGGAACGCCATTTTCCAAACTCGCGTTCGATTTCTTCACGCAGGCGTTCCTTTATGAGTGTTTTTTTTAGTTTCTTTTCGTCTCTTCTTTCTCTTTTTCTTCTTCTCGAATCTTCGCGCACCCTATTCTATCATTATAACCTCTCCTTTATTTTCTTTCTATTCTTTTTTATCATCTTTTCTTTTTCATATAGATTTTCTTATATAATATTTCGAACAAATATACCAGAAAAGTATATTTTTATGAATGAAAAATACGATCGTTTCGCTTGTTCATCGCAATTTTGATCCGATTTTTCCCCTCCTCTTTTCTCTCTCTCATTTTCTCTCTCTCTCTCTCTCTCTCTCTCTTCTCTTTCTCTTTTTCTTCCCTCCTTCCAAATATATTATTCCATACTCCGTTAAAACGAACGTCATCGTGGCAATTCATCACCTATATGTGTATATGTGTAAGTGTCTCTGCGTGTACACGCGTGTAATATGTGTGTGTGTGTATCTTTTTTTTTACCTTTTTTATGCTTTAATTAATTAACTCTGTCTTTCTCCACATAACTGTCGTCCCTTGTTTTTTTTTACTTTTTATTCTTCACGCTACTATTTACAATGTACAACACGTTTCTTCTCTATCGAATCTCTTATTTTTTTTCTCCCTATTGTAGATTCGCGGCTATAACAGGACTCGCGCGTATTAAAACTATCATTCACGCTGACGTCGAGCGAACGATGATTTTTCATGTATGTGAGTAAGTGTATCTCATGTGAATGTGTGTATTATGTATGGATATATATGTATTTATGTTCCATATGTGTATATATCTGAGTATGCGCAGGTGTATCATGTATACATAAATATGAGTATGTGTATATGTATTATGTATGTGTGTATGCACGTATGCATGTATATTATTGAATTTAGTTGACGAAGGAGATACGAGGATCGGTCTTTGTAATAAGTTCGTGATCATATTGGAGTGGGTGGGTTGGTGGGGTAGCTTGACTCGACTCGACTCGACGCCGTCAGCACCTCGGTGTTTGAAATCCAGATAAAAATGGCTAACTAATTATCGGTTAGGTATCGTAATAGGAACTTAATCGTACATTTCTTGGCGCCATACCCAATATACATATGTGCATCATCGTCTCTATACATTATTTATATTATACATAGATATTATTATACTCGTGTCGACTTTTTTCTAAATGCAATCGCGACGGAGATCAACGATTCGTTATCCGCGTTTATATTACCGTTCATCGACACCAACACTTAGACTCCTTGGACGGATCGTCGCGTTTGTCGATCGACGAATTTTATTATCTTTTTATTTTTTTTATTTTTCAACTTCACTCCGATTTCTTTCGTTCTCTCCCTCTTCTTTTCTTCCTTTTACTTCTACCGCTTCTTCTTTATTTTCTACTTTTTTTTTGTATTCTTCGTTAAAAATTAATTATCAAAAAAGAAATGAATAATTCGACCTTATCCTCACATCCCTCTTCATCTCATTTTTCTGTATTATTTTTCTTCGTCTTTGTAATAAACGCGAAAAACGGAAGTGACGTTCGAAAAGAATTTGCGCGACGCTTAATGCGTTACGAGGATAATGCCTTTAATAAATTTATTTTATTCTTTTCTCTATCTCTCTCTCGCTCTCTCTCTCTCTCTCTTTCTCTCTTTCTCTCTTTCTTTCAATAAAACGATAACACGCGAGTCCCCATAGCCGTAAGTATTTTTCTTATTTGTTTGTTTGTTTCATCATCTTAATCTTTTTGTATCGCTCTTACAAAGGTAAATATATTTATATTTATATTTATATTTATATTTATATTTATATTTATATTTATATATATGTTTATATATATATGTATATATACAAATATATATTTATATGAATATATATATTTATAAATATACATATATATATATATATATAATAATATCTTATATTTGTATATTTTTTCACATTATATGCCTATTATATTCTTCTTTTCTTATTTATTTTACTTAAACAATAACTTTCTTTCTTACTCTCTCTCTCTCTCACCCTCTTTCACACCCTCTCTTTCTCTCTATCCTTTATCTGCGCATGTACTTATTTATAATATTTACAAAGTTTGTTTCCTTTCTTTCTTTCTTACATCCATTTTTTCCTTCCCTCGAAATATCGTAGTCACAGAAGTATAAATTTATTATACGACCCCTCTTATTATCTCAATTCTCTTTTAATTTGCGATATGCGCGTCTTGCATCGACTTTGTGTCGGTATAATAACATTCCTATTCCATTTAAGCCAGTCTTACGTTCACAATTTTTTATTCGTCTATTTTTCTTTTTTTTTTATCTGCACTCTTTTTAATTTCATTATCGATATTATTTCAATTTCACAATTTTTTGAAGTGTCGAAGCAAGACGCGCACAAGGACACCGATTACGCTCTTTCCTCTCTAATATTCGTTCGCACTTTCGCTAAAAGTAATATTGCTCGTCGTTTCGTATAAAATTAAAGAAGATAAAGACAAGTTTTGAAGAAAAATTAGAAAGAAAAAGATCGTAGGAGAAGCAAAAAGAAAAAACCAGAAAAGAAAACGTTCTTTTTTTTTGGAGTTAAGATTGGGGGATGTGATAACACACGAGAAGGTGGATAGGTGTAGGATTGAATTTAAAGGGTTGAGGAACGGGGATGATTTTGGAAAAATCGGCTAAAGTTTTCGAGAGAAAGAAAAGTCGATCGAACTTATTTTTTTTTCTTGCTTCTTCCTTTTCTCTCTTCTTCTTCTTCTTATATTTCTTTTTTATTATTTCTTTTGATAGGGAACTAACGTGTCTGGATATTTGGGATGACGAAATAGGGGGTGATTTTGGGTTTGGGTTGGTGTTGAGCGTCGATTCGTTGGTGTTGTTGCAGCGGCAAGAAAAAGAAAAGAGAGAACACAAATGGTTTCTCTCTAATCGCACGAGAGTCACCATCCGATTTATTACTTAATGTTTAGCATTGTTAATGTTTTCGTGTAACTTATGTACAAGATAATTCTTAAGAGCGTATTTCGTCTATCGCACTTAGTATGGTTTGTAATGTGCGCGCGCGTTTTTTTAAATTGTCTGTGTGAGTATGTGTCTGTGTGCAGTGTTTTCTCTCTCTTTTTCTCTCTCTCTCTCTCACTCTCACTCGCTCTATCTTTCTCTCTCTCTCTCTCTCTCTCTCATTTTCGATGTAAAATAGTACGACGGGATCGATGATTCGCGAGATTCGAGATCGGTATTTTGTTGTTGTTACTTAGAATTCCCAAGAGAGGAATCCTCACCATTGCCGATCTCTCACGCGAATTCGTCTTTTTTTCTTTCTCTACGAACGACATACATACCAAATCGATCTTTAACAAACGAATATATCATATCTGCGTGCACTTTTATTTATTTTGTTTTTGTATTTTTTTTTTTCTATCGAACAAGTCTCTCTCTCTCCCCCTCTCTCTCTATCTTTTTTTGTCTCTATCTTTGTCTCTGTCTCTCTTTTTCTTTTTCTTCACTCTTTCTCTTTCTCTCTATTTCTCGATCGATCCTCCCATTTAGCGCGAGACACCACTCAACGTCGTTGCTCGTTATGAAAATTTTGATATATGTAATAATCATTTGAAATACGATCATAAAACAACACTCATCCTCACCCTGCCCTTTTCCGCAAAACTAAGAAAAATCTTTCAATATGTGAAAAACACAACAATCAATCCGAGTCCAAGATTTCGATAGATTTATTTATTTATTTTTTTTTTTTGATATCGCACCGACAAGAGTCACGTCTCTGCTGCCAAGTTTAGACGAACGAGAATAGACATTTTCTTATGCATTTTTTTTTCTTATTCTTGACTAAATTCTCATTCTCGTCGTCATCGGTCATCGTCATTTTATCGAGCAAGTTTCCCTCCTCCGGCTTGGGCGTGTGGCAAGCGGGGCCACGCTTGGTTTATATACGTGTGTGTACATAGATACATTATGATACATTATTACGGGGAGATCAGTGGCGCGAGGGTGGCCATCGCTAACTACACCCATCGGGGGAGGGTAACAACTTTTTTTTTCTATTATCCCGATATCTCGAAATGTGCAGGTACGTAATTGTTTAGCGTCGCGCGTCGGAATCGTAAGGCGGCGGGGGGGATTTCCCGTTTCAAGGATCGGCACGCGCCGCCACGATCCGACCTTCATTCCTTCTTTCCCTCAATCCCTCCCTTTCTCTTTCTCTTCCTCCACCATCCTCTCCATTCACTCTCTATCTCTCTTTCTTTTTTTTCTTTAAATTATTTCTATCTCGAACTCAAACTATCATCGACTCGGGGAGACGCAACATGATATTCAGAATTAATCTAAATATTCAATGATGAATTAGAGAGAGAGAGAGAGAGAGAGAGAGAGAGAGAGAGAGAGTGCGTGAGTGAGTAAAGAGCTAGAAAGAGAGAAGTGAGAAAATTAAAAAAAAAGAGAGACAGTTCAGCTCTTTCGTTTGTGTTAGCTGTTTCTCGATAAAGAAAGAGCACCAGGTTTCGTAGCCAGCAAGGTTGGCTCGCGCAACCCCTAGCACCATAAGCGTTGAGAGAAATGTATGCGTGCGCGCGCATATGAACGCACGCACACACGCATGTGTGTCCGTTTCTATTTTAATTATCTCATCCATGCGTCGTACGTAGGACGTCTCTTAAAAGATATAGGCCACGGCGGTCGTGATCGTTTTCGCATACAACACACCCCTATTTTTTTTTCTCACCACAGGGGTTCACGTGTCTTTTCTTCTACTTCTTCTACTACTTTTTCTTCTTTTTCTTCTTCTTCWTTATCTTCTACTTTTTCTTCTTCGTGCGACTTACGATTAATCGACGGAGAGTTCTCAACGCCGGCCGGCTAGGCGAGCGATACCACGTCTATCGATTCTTCTGGGACTTTCGAGTAGTAGGGAAGAAGAGAAGGAGGGGGTTAAGGAGTGGGAGGAGGAACAGGAGTCTAGTAGAAGGTTCTGGATTTTTGTCAATTCCCGTAGCAATCGACTGGGAAAATAAAAAAAAATGCAAGCTGTTCAAAAATCTTTTTCCCTCTTTCTTTCTCTTCCTCTCTTTCTCATTCTTTCCTTTGGTACTCTCTTCGTCTACCGCATCGCCGGCCCGGGGGCGTGGACGTTGAGAGCTCTGATCCACTTCTTCCTCCTTTTATTCTTCTTCTTCTTCTTCCGTTTATCACTTTTTATATCATTTCTATATTCCATACTTTCACTCGTTCTAGTTCGGTCCCGTGTATAACGTCCTCGGTAAGTGTTTTTTCTAACGCCATTCGACGGATGCTCTTAAATTCGAAGCTCGTTATTGATGTGAGCAACCGAAGAAACGTTCTCGAAGATGATGACGTTTGCAGATGGAGGCACAAGTTTTGTGAGGACGGGATCGAACGGTCCGAATTAAGAGGCCCAAATGCCTCTTCTTCCTTCCTTCTTTCATTTTTTGTTTCTCTATATGTGTTTGTGTGGAGGGGACCCATGACAATCGCTCTTTATTTGCCTTGCGGTGTCAGGGGATAGAAATCGATGAGATGACTCAACGATGTTAATATTGGGGGCTATGATCCTACGCACATAAGCGATTCGTGCGTACTACTGCTGCTCGCGTTATTTACACCTGAACCACCCACGTTTGTGCTACCACAGCTCGATGAGGTTAAATGTTGCAGTTGCTGTTGTTGTTGCTGTTGCTGGTGCTGTTGGTGTTGATGATGGTGGTGGTGGTGATTATGATGATGCTGTTGTTGCTGCTGCTGCTGTTGTTGTTGTTGTTGTTGGTGTTGTTGTTGCTGCTGCTGTTGCTGCTGTTCCTGTATCGTCGTACTCCTAAGAATATCGTCCGCCGATAGAGGAGTTAATTTCCATCCAGGCATAAAGTCGAGTTCCAAGTCTGGTCCGATGTCAACGTCGAGAAGCTCGTTATTGTTGAGTGGATCAAGAGGTGACTGACTGGAAAGCGATAGCACACTACCCCAATTGATCGATCTACTATCGTCACTATCGCCGATACCCGAGTCCGCATCCGTCTCCCCGGAAGAAGTTGGTGGCATCGGGAATGGGGTTAACCTGCCCTGTTCGGGTGGTTGAAGCTGCGCAATAGGCGCGGGTATTATCGGCTCCATGGGGGGTGGACTCCTGTCCCTCTCCATCTCGCGCTCCAAATACCTCAGGGTATTGCAAATGAGGACCGACCGATGTAAACTGGGATCGGGGAACTGACGGTACTTGGCCAATTTACACATAGAGATGTTGAGGACGGTCATTCGTCTCTGCCGATAGCAGGCTCTACCTCGTCGACACCAACTCGACCTGGAGCCTTCGCAGCACCTTTCGTTCGCGCGGTAACTTGAACCCAACTCTAGGTAGCTCTTCCCGTTCTCTTCGCGTCTTATCGTTGGCGGTTCGTAATGATGGGAAGTTCCCCATTGAGGTTGAGGCCTCGACAATTGGTTGTAACCGTTGTTACCAATCGGACTACTGGAGGCACCGCGTTGATGGTAGTAATGTTGCGCGTGATGGTGCAGCTGCGTCACCGTAGAGGCATTTGCTGCCGACGGGGATGTTGACGATTGCTGTTGTTGCTGTTGCTGTTGTTGTTGCTGCTGCTGTTGCTGCTGTTGTTGAGACGTCGAGTGTTGTTGCTGCTGTTGTTGCTGCGACGTCGAATGTTGTTGTTGTTGCTGCTGCTGTTGCTGTTGTTGATTACTCCCCGATGTCGGTTGACAGGGATTAGCTTGCAAGCAGGGCGATGATACTTCCATATCATAATAAGATGCTTGTGTCTGACTGAGTGGCGGTGTATAGCTATCTTCCATAGCCCACCAACTACCCTCAACGCGACCTAACTTTGATGGGCTTTCGCCCATGTCCATATCGAACTCCATGCAGCCCACACCTCCCTCCAGTTTACGTTTTCCTGCCGTGGCCTGCAGACCCATCATTGCACAACTCTGAAAAATAACATATTTACATTAGAACTAACGACAATACGTTTAAATACAAAAAATAAGAAGAATTATTTGGCACATACAAAAACAATGTTCTAGCGAAAGGAAAAGGATAGATATGAATGAAGGACTATCGTCAAATCTTTGACTATCTTTGCCTTCCATATTAATGCTGTTACTTCGAAGTAAAAGTGAAAGTATACGTTCGTGCAAGAAAGCACGCGCGATTACTAGACTGTAGAGTCGTTGTTAACTTGTTCGAAAGCTTCAATGTATAGGAAAAAATTTGTTTAAAAGAAAAAAGAAGAAAAAAGAAAAAAAAAGAAATCATTTGTTCGTTACAATTTTAAAATAATTTTCTAAGTTACTAGAGAGCGTTAGTAGACAAAACATGATAGCATGACCGTGAAGACCTTGCCGATTCTAGATACTCTTTTCGAGTCAAGAAAGCGAGCGAGAACGAAACACGAAATGACTCAGAGGGTCGGCTTGCTGACAGAACATTGCTCAATGACGTCAGACGTTTTCCCCTACCTAACACGCGCTCTCTGGAAGAAGTCATCGTCGGAATGGATGATCGAGTCGGACTTTGAAGGGAAACACAGAGCGAGTAAGATAGAAGATAGATAGAATGAACAGGAGGGAAGGACAGAGGGACCGTTGTTACTCGGGAGAACTCGTAGAACTCTGATCGAGCAAGCAATGCGGGTATCCCCCGCTCCACACTGCTTATCCCTCTCCTTTCCCCACCTCACATCCAATAGTTATGACAAACGCACTTCTATTCATCTCTCATCTTTCTCTTTCTTTCTTTTTTTCTTTTTTCTATCACGATACACAACACGATACGAATTTCGCGGGGATACGAGTGAGCTTGGTGTCTCGTAACAGGTGTCGAATAGCATTGACCCTTGCTTACACGACATTTCTTTCTTTCTTACTTTCTTTCTTTCTTTCTTTCAAGTTGTTAGCCAGTTAAAGCTGATCAAGAACGAATATTATACCCCAGAGGGTTGATGATTGATCATACTAGACGTTGAAAGAAATCTAAGTCGATAAATAATAATATTAGTGATAAATAAATATTATTTTTTAAGTATCGATAAATAAAAAGAGAAAAAAAAGAACGAGATAGAGAAACGTTAAGTTGATAACCACTGACGTGACAAAAGGTTTAGTCGAAATAACGCTAGATGTCGCCAACGGTGCATTCCTCGCCCCGTCTCATCCACGTGGTATGCATATGACGTTTCATTTGATGTGACAAAAAAACACGCGTATTCTCGCTGTTTCACAGATACAACGGGGAATAACTAAATGACTCTTTTTCGCTTGGATCTTTCTTAACAATGTTAGCAAGAAAGATCATGGTAACCAAATAATACACGTTTAAAATCCTTACGACGATATACTCTTCTTTCATTGTATTTTATTATTGTGAAATAGAAATTTGAAAAAAAAAAAAGAATTTGACTAACATAAGCCTCGATTCGTTGAATTCTTCGGTAATGAAAAAAAGAAAAAGATTTTTTTGTCGATAAAAAGGAAACTCTCTTTATCACGTACCTTTCTTTCTTTCATTCTTCTCGAGAATATTGTTTAAAAATATCAAATATTTTATTCAGCATGAATAGGAGAGTAGAAAGCTTCGATGTTGAAAGAGTAAGAAAACAAATAGTAGTAATAAGAGAACGTAAGAACAAGATAAGAATCCTTAAAAGAGTTTAGATAAAGGATCTTAGGGTGTCTGATCGTCATTTCATTCTGTGTCTCAGTTGAAAGAGTTAAATGGTAGGTATAATAGTAGGTCCGTAGTGTTTCTCCTTAAAGCCGATAATCGTAAAACGTGGTCTCGGGCACTTGTTGAATCGAGCGCGGTAAACCATAGGGTGGCCACACCACCACCACCATCACCACCACCAACCGGGAGGTACCTTCCGTCGTAACGGATTAGTCGTGTGCCGCAGAGAAACGCACGCTTATTTAACTCGCCATAAATCAAACTCAAGAAAAGAGGAACCACCAAGAAAGAAGACGTATATATACGAAGAATACATTCTCTTATTTTCTTTTCTTCTTCTTCTTCTTCTTCTTCTTCTTCTCATGTTATCCTTTTAATCCTTCTGCTTGTTATTCTCAGTTCGTATTTGTGTTAGTATTTGCTTTAACAGTTTTAATTTCAGTTCGTTTATCGACACGTTTTCTTCTTTCAAATCTTTCCACTTTGTTAGAGTATATTTTTTTTTCTCTTGTTTTTCTTTATGTTTCAACAAGTAGTGGTTGGTTGTTATCTGGTCGTGAAGTTTCGAACGACGACACGTTTCGTGCAAATATATCCGTCGAAAAGCAGCACATATCAGAGACCAAAAGAGATGACAAATAAGTGGAGAAGGTTTGCGGTGGATCCAGCTATGTGTGACGATGAGGTAATCTTTGCCGCACGAGTCGAAGTTATCTAGCCGGTTCGTACGAGCGAACATACGAACGAACGAACAAACGAACGAAGGAAAGAACGAACGAATAAATGTTAGCATTAATATTTTGTTTAGTAAATGTTTAAAAAAAACGAGCCATCTTTTCTAATCAAACACTGATCAAGGACGAAATCTTTTGATTTGAATTTTTTAACGTGTCGATTGTTAACGCAAATTTTACATGTTTTATTATAGAGGGTCAAATAAAATTCACATGTTTCCCCTTCTCTTATTGGAAGAACAGAACGACGATCACTCAGGTGATCGACGTGGCAGTATTTAAAAAAAAGATAAAAGTTTTAAACAAAGATTGTAACAATAAGAGAAATGAAAGTCTATTCGTTAAAAGCTATATATGAAAGTATGTATAGATTGATTCGATGATTTCCTCGAATGGAATAAAAAGCTAAAAGACTCAAGAAGCCGAACGAACGATCGACTCGAGTAAAGTAGAAAGAACGCAGAAAGAGAAGGAGAGAAGTGAAGAAGACTCGAGTTGGATCCGGCTATGCGCGATGATGAGGTAATGCTTGCTACAAGAGTCGAAGTCTATCTAACCAGGTCCGTACTCGATTAACTTAAAAAGTCGTATAATATTACACACGACTTTATAATAATATTTTAATCTCACAAACAGCTCAATTATCTTTCCTTTTTTTTTACTATACATATATTTTTATCTTCAATTTAAATACAATAACAACAACAACAACAACAACAACAACAACAACAACAACAACAATAATAGTAATATTTATAATAATATTTATAATAATAAAAAAGAATAAAAGTATTTTTAAAATAATAAAATCGTTAAATTGTTATTAAAAATTAATTAAATTTTTGTCAAATAAAATAGTATTACATATTTTGACTTATTATTAAAATTTGTTGGGGGCAATTGTTATTGTATTTTTTAGATAAAATGTGATTGAAAGTTTGTGTAATTTTAAATAATGATAATGTTAGCTACAGAGAGCTGTAGGTTGGTAGCTCGAGGAGTATAGAAGCTTCGACGACGACGATGATCGTCGTCGTGACGGCATGACGTCAACCGGCCGTGTTATTTTCGAAAGGGGACTCGACGATAGCGACCTGCAACGGCGAGATCGCCAAGCTTGAAAAACAGTCGACTTTGCGGCGACTAACGTAGATACGACGAACAAAACAGCGTCAGCAACAAGCATCTAGACATTTTTTTTTAAATAAATCAACGATATTTTTCCTTAATATCAAATAAAAATCTTTTTGAAGAAGAAACAGAACAATTTTTTTTATCCAATTACTTACAATGATATGCTAATTATATTATCGATAATATTACTTCATTTACCAATGTGTTTTCGTAAAGGTTTATTAATGGCGTCTGTGCTAATGAGCACTTTTAAAAATTCTTTTATAAATTTTAGGAATCAATTCATTGCATACAGAAATGTTAGAAAATAATAATAAAAATAATAGAATATATTTTGGTTGTTACAATAAAATGCAATTTATTTTAAGGAACTTTAAGAAATGATCAATGAAAGGAAAACTTGTCGCTAGTAGTATATATGATACGTAACACGATCTCCATTTTTAAATGTCTCTTCGATTTGAAATGAAGTTTACAAAATTTATTTCTTATTTTAAATTATAAAAAAGAAAAGAAAAATTATTATATACAGAAATTTAATGCATAGATATTTATATATAAATTGAAGAATACGAAGTATAAACAATCAAGAAGAATAATAACGAAAGACCGACAGTTAATGCGAAATATATCCGATAAAACAAAATATATCTACGAATGTCATCTTTAGCTGCTTGATTTTTAGATAAAGTATTTCTTTATCGAATGAAAAAATTGATTGGAGAGAAATGCGTCGTTGAAAATAAAGAGTTAACGATTTTCGAAACCAGGATGTATCTAATTGAAAGTATAAAATAAAGTTAGGTATTTTTTTTTGACAGAGTCATCGCGATCCTGTATGACGAACGTAAGAACGACGTCGAGCGGTGTAAAGTCCGCGGTAGATTAGCGACGTGCTATCTAACAACGAACGTCGGATAAGATTGTCAGGGCATTCGTTTGTAAGTATGAACTAGCTTCAAGGACTTGCAACGACACGCGCGGTCGAGCGCGAGCACACACATATACAAATATGTACATACATACATACTTATATATATGTATATACACATACTCTCTCTTTCTTTCTCTCTTTCAATATTTTTCTCTCTCAATGTTTTTCTCATTCTCTCCAATTATGTTTTTCACGATGAAGTATGATGCGATGCCTTTCTCCAAATCTTATTTTAATCTAGTTTATTAATCTCAAGTTTTCCTTATATTCTTCTATAATTTATTAAACCCCCGCACTATTAAACTCCAAAAAAAAGAAGAAAAAAAGATAAGAAATATTTAATATTATTAGTGTTGTAATTATGGTTCCATTTTGTTTGTTTTTTTTTTGAATTATTATAAATAACAATAATAAGCAAGTTATTTATTAGATATAGTTAAAATATATTATTAATATTAATTGTAGGTCATATACTTTTTGAAGTAGATTTAAAAAACGTAATACAAAAATAGAAACAAGGTAAACAAAATAAATTCGTCTATTTTGGTTAAAATTTTTCTAATTCTTATCTTGTATGCATATAAAAATACAGTAATAGCATATATTAAGTATATGTATAGTTAACAGAGATATCAAAGTAATTATCAAAAAATAATAAAATAATAACGATATGAAATTTCTAGAGTAAGAAGAAAAATTTGTGGATAGGGTGGATATGTATTTAACATTGCAAATTCTATATACATAATATTTTTCAAGGTTAATGCGTATCTATGTACCACCAACTATAATAACAATCATCAAAGTGTTAATCAGAAAATAATAAAATCATAACGATATTAAATCTCTAGGACGTTGAAAAGAAAAATTTCGGGGGTGGATGAGAATATAACCCAAATGCATCCTGCTAACACCAACTACATATATGTATATATATGAACGTGAATATGTGTGTATGTACCAACATTGTCGGATAAATACTCTACCCTATATATCGTGTGGCTAGTAGAAGGTTCCTGCGAACCATTCGGTCCCACATTAAGGGGATGAATAAAGGAAGCTCTCCGAAAAGGAGGGTTCGCTCCCCTATTTCATTCAGTGGCTCTCAATTATTTGTTGGGAATACGTTATTCTCAGTAATCAACAATGTCCTAACAGATCTTTCGTGTAATTTAACAGAACGAGAAGTTGAGAAGCACTGCAAAGTAATCTACAAGGGCGCGCGGCATCTGCGATGTCCTAAACGAAGGAAGGGTCCGGCCCTATCCTCTGAGGCCGAACTTGCAGAAGGGGGAGAAGACAGAAGTGAGAAGAGAGAGAGAGAGAGAAAGAGAGAGAGACAAGGATAGACAGAGGAAGAGACGGCAAATGCATCAAGGGTAAAATGTAAGGGTGAGGGTCTTACATATACATTTACAATACATGTGCATGTGTATATGCGTAAGCCTACAACAGTGCGTACAGAAGAAAAACAGGAGAGAGAAAGGAAGATCGTAAAGTGAAGATGAAAGAAAAGAATGATTCGCTATCGCGATTGTCTCGAGAGAGTTCGATGCCTTTAATTGGTTAGAATGAAAGAAAGGAATCAAAATAAAATAGAGGAAAGTAATTCTAATCCTTTCGAGGATAGAAATATTTTTGAGATTTAAAAAGAAATACTGCTAAAGGTTAGAAAAAGAAAGTAAGAAAGAAAGAAAGAAAGAAAAAAAGAAAGAAAAGAAAATATAGTAAAAGAAGGTAAGAGGAAGAGAAAAAGAGAAGAAGGAAGAGGGGGAGTCTGTTTAAAGATCCATAAGAATGGAACGATTGGAAAGGTCGTAGTTGCTCGTATCACGATGACGTATGTACGCACGTGGACGCTCGATGCACCCACGTGGGTGGCTACCTCTCCACTTTTGTCGTTCGAAAAGAATGAAAGAGGGAGAGAAAGAAAAAAACTAACTAAGAGAGAGAGAGAGAGAGAGAGAAAGAAAAAGAGGTGGAAGAAGAGGGGGAGACAAGGTGGGGTGGCTAAAAAATGGAAGGGAAAAAGGGGCCATATGGCCAGAAGAGAGGAAAAAAAGAGAAAGAAATAGAACGTGTGTGAGAAAGAGTGAGAGAGAAAGAGAGAGAAAGGGAAGAGAAGCCGGTGTGGGAGCGAGCGTCCCTTTCTCATACATTTTTGTCGCCCTCGGCCTTTTTTTCCTGTCTTTTATTTTCTTTTTTTTTTTTTTATAACGCAGCATCTTCCTGCTTAGGTGCGCGCGCGCTCGCGCACGCAACTGTGAATATAATACACGTCCTGCCGTATATCCTCTTCCTTCTTCTCTTTTTCTCTCTCACTTTTTTTTTCTTTTTTTCTTTTTACCCGGTACGTGTCAGGATGATCCTAGTGTGTTAGTGCTGTAAATTACACGAGGATATCTATTAACCGATGAACCAACGACGCTATTCGTCGGGTCGAAATTGAATCGAAAACCACAGATAGGAAATTTCTTTTTCCTGTATATATTCATCTAGCCCCCCCTCTAACTCTTCTCTTTCTCTTTCTCCTCGTCCTGATCCTCGAGGTTTATACTCGTTTCGTTTCGTTTCGAGAGATTTCAATTCGTCGATAGGGGGTGGGGGTGGGTGATTCCTACGTACATTTTTATGAGGTGAATCGATCGACCAAACCGATAAAGCCGATTGTGCAATTATCGGGTTGAGTTCTATGGATATTCTCTCTGAGATAAAACGAGACAGTTTAATTGTGGTAGTAGGTAAAGTTTTTTTACTCCTTTTAACTATTGTTGGAATTCATGGTTACGTTCGAAGGGATGAAAAAAAGAACCACTAAAGTAGTTTTCTTCCTTTTAACCATTCTTCCTTCCTTTCTTCCTTCATACCTTACTTGCTTGCTAACGTAAAACATTTGGAGCAGCAAGTGGGCGCAAATTTACGAGCAAACCTAAACGAGAAATGTCGTGAAAAGATGATCGCTTATTCTCGGTGTTTATATGCGTTGGTCACAGGTGTTTAATAAATGACACCACAAAAAAAAGGTCAAAACCCCAAACAACAGATGATTTCTTATTTTTAGCTTCCTCCTTCGACCCTTATTTTTCTTTTCCTTTTTAAATTGAATTTCTAAAGAAATGTAAACGATCCTTCACACAAGTGTAATTGAGACGAAGGAATAATAATGGTTAAATGGTCAATATATTATGATTGTGGTTACGCACAATTAAATTTTAATAAACACTTGTCAAAAAAAAAAAATAAATAAAATAAAGAAAAAAGATACAAACTTATTGAAATGTAACAAATTGAAATTTAAGGGTCTATTAATTTTCACTTTTCATCGACTAACGATTTTATTGTTGCATTATCGAGTGCCGATCGAACGTGTCATTTATTTCCACTTAAGACAGCAACGCAGCACACATTCATCGGATCTTTATCAAACGTTGATAAGAACTTTTTTCTTTTTCTTTTTCCATACCTTACACGCACGTAGTGTCTTCTATCTTACATCGAAAAAGAAATTATTCTGTTATTGCATTATTCTTTTTCTTCTTTTTTTTTATTGAGTAAAACGAATTAGTCGATTTTTCCGATCAATCGATTACATGCGCATACAAAAAAAATAGCAAAACAAGAAAAGGTAGTTCAATATTGGAATTGAGAGGGAAAAAAATGAAATATAAATTTGACAGGTATGAGCTGGTAAACGTTGGAAAAAGATTTTCTGTCAAAAAAAAAAAAAAATACAATAAAAAGTATCAAAGTAAAATTTATAAATATCTTTGAGAATAGAATTTTGAAGAATAAAGAAAAGAACAGAATTCCTTTTCAAAGGAAGATTCACAGAAAAGTTGGGTGAAAATCTTTGGGACGGTTTTATTCTTTTATTCGGTCCCTTAACTTGAAAACTACTTTTATGGGTCCCTAAATATGGTAGGTTGTATACCTGAAATCCAGGTAGAAAAATAAGAAATACCGATCCCTAGTCCATACTTTGGCATGAAAAGCCTGGAACGAAAAGCGACGAGCCTTGACGAGGGTCGGACGGAGGACCAACCCAAGGGGAACTTTACAGAACGCTTCCTTCAAACCTGAGCACGTTTGCTATAACGTTCCTGAATAGATAGAAAGGTTCAAATACATGCAGCCAAAGCAATAGGCATCCAGGCAGGCAGGCAGGCAGACAGGGCTATGCAGCAACACAACAACAGCAACAATAGCAATAGCAGAGGTTCTCACGTTCAGGTCTAACATTTTTGTTACGAACGTGACTATAACAATAACAACAAGTTTAAAAGGCCTAAGAATTTTAACAAAAAGCTACGCCTATAAAAAGACATTTATTGGATGTCGAAGCCATTTAAACTTCTTACGTTTCTTCTTTTTGTTTTCTTCGTCTACGTATTTTTAATTATAATTTGGAAAATTTTCAGGGGAAAAATACAAAATAGAAATTTCAAACTACCTTGATGTTAACTAATAAGGCACATTAAAGAGCCGCTCGAGGAGAAAGTCGTAGAGTCCCGATGGTAGGAGATCGCGATTACGATCTAGACGAGTGACTGGTTGGCTGGCTGGCAAGCAAAACGGACATGTTTTATTTCCTCCCTACTTACTTGCATATATGCTCTTATCCACAGTTAACAGTAATAATATCATAAATAATAGATCGAGAGGAACTTGAACGAATCAAATTTTGATATACACTTATTCATGTAACTCTGTAAATGTTAGGAATAAATCTAAATCTGGTACGTGTGAAATGAAAACTTTCTCTTTTTGCGATAGGTAAAACAACTTATTGCCAATTTATTTTACACCTAAGAATTTTCACAGGAATTCTTTAAGAAGGAATTGCTGACCATTGGCAAATCCATTCGCATATTCAAACTCAAACCGATAAAGAGGGTCGGTCAGTTAACAGTAGTAGCAGCAGCAGCAATATCGAGTACGTTTCTTGTACGTACGTGTCGGTAAAACTCTAGGTCGTATTGTTGGCCTCGTAGTAGAGCAACCCGTATAAACCCTCGGCCAGAAAAAAAGACAGAAAGAGAAAGAAAGAGAACGAGAGAGATAGAAAAAGGAAGAAAAACAGAGCGAGAGACGAGGGTTGGAACCTTTTATACGAAGGGTCGGCTGTTGGTCCCTGCTTCTTTTGTCCGGATTGTCGAAGCGACAGCAGAGAAATCCCCCTTCGACGGTTGCAGTCGTTTCTCTGCCTGTCTGGACTGGGTTGGTCTGAGTTTAGCTTGGGTCTGGCTTGCTTGCTTGCTTGCCTGCTTGTTCGTACGTTTCATTCTCTCGATCTAACTCAAGTTCCGAATCTTTTTCTAACCTTCTGAGACATGTAAGGCAACTGCACAAATGGATCTTGGATCCTGCATTCCCTGGCTATTTGACAAATCGAATCGATTAGTCGTAAATTGAAAAAAATAAAATAAAATACAAAATAGAGGGAAAAGGAGGGAGCAGGTTTTTCAGAGGTAAAATAAATGAACGGGAAGAAAAAGAAAAAGAAAAAGAAGAAGAAAAAAGAAAACAACGAGCAAGTAAGCAAGCGAATAAGCAAGCGAGCAACTACTAACGAGCATCCACAGTCGTTTTACCATTGCACGGCCTAGAGCTTGCTTGCTTGTTGGTTGGCCTAGCCAACAGGCTGCTTGCTGGCTTGGGTGTTGGTGAAAGGTGTGGCCGCCTTGGATACACGAGAAAACGAGAATGCAATATTCTCTCTGTTTCTCTTTCTCTCTTTCTCTCTCTTATTCTCATACATATATTGCTCATATGTATATAATACATCCCTACATACATTGGAAATGATACACACTTACTAGTACACGTATTCATGTTTATACGCGAGCGAACGTGTGTATGTGTCTATCAGCATGAACATGTAGGATATATTCGCAAGAACTTAGCAGCAGCAGAAAGTTCTCTTTGCTCTCGAGCGTTCTCCATAATTGTTCTCATCCTGGTGCTTCGTTGTTGTCGAAGGTGATAGCCTCCTATACGTGTATATATATGCGTACGAATGTATATGTTTAAAAGGAAGAGAGAAAAGGTAAAACAGATGGTGGAGGAGGAGGGGGAGAGGCATAGGAAAGAGAAGGCAACGATCGAAACGAACGACTCGTATACAGGTGGTCGGAGCGAAACGATCGAAGAGTACCGCTTAATGGGATTCAACGACCTCTCCTGCCCGTGTCGAACGCTCGACTGTCGTCCTCTTGGTCCTCGCGGGATCCTACTTCTTCTATTTCTTTTCTTTTTTTCTTCTTCCTCTTCTTCTTCTTAGTTCTTCTTTCTCTTCTCAACCGTGCGTAGAACTTTTCCAACTTGATAGTTCTTCTCTTTCTCCTTACATTCTTCTTGTTTTTGCTTCTTCTTTCTCTTCTCAACCGTGCATAAGACTTTTCCAACTTGACGATGTTCTTCTCTTTCTCTCTACATTCTTCTTGCTTTTGCTTCCTTTTTTTTCAACCCGTGTACAAGAGGAGGAGGAGGAGGAGGAGGACTTTTCCAACTTCATGTTATTCTCTCTCTTTCTTTTCCTTCTTCTTGTTTTTGATATTTTTTTTCTTTTGTTTGTTTGTTTTCTGTTTGGAAGCAAGGATAGGGACTTTGTCAACTTGACGTTAGGCGGCACAATTCGCGTTACATTAAAATGTTGTTCGCGCGAGTTCAAATAGGATATATAAGAGTAAAAAGAAGGAGCGAAAGAGGAAGGAGGAAGAAAGAAGTTATAAGAGGAGAAAAGGAAGGACTAAGAGGAATGGGAAACGTTGCTATACTCTCCGTAGCGGTACTGTCCTTGCTCGATCGCCTCGAGCTATGCTGACTTCGCGGTAATAAGCGTTCCCGTGTCCTGAGTTATCCAGCTATTTCTATTCTTTTTCCTAGTAATATATACACAGTTACATGTATTTGTTATATGTATGTGTTTCTATGTATATATAGGAATAGTTTGAAATCGTTGATACTCTTAGGCTTGCATTAGATCGAAATAATCGATGCAATAAATTTTATTTTAAACGGGCTTTCCAGTAGGCTCGGAATATTCCCGACATTCTAATGAACAAAAACTCCGACGTTCATTTATAATATCAAATGATGATAATTTTTTTTTTTTTTTTGAATGAAAAGAAAATTATGAAAGAAAAATTATTAATACTTTGTCGATGAAACATGCGAAATGTTAAAAGGAAAATATTTCGAACGATTTGAGATCGAAAGAATAGAAGTAATTAACGCGAACGTTCAAAATAAAAAATAAGAAGAATATTTTGAAAGGAGGTCGATGAGATCTCGATGATATTAGATGCGAGTACTTTTGAACATTTTAAGGAACGAAATTATGTTTTCCGTCGTAGTTATAAGTATCAATTTAGGATAAAATTCTTTTATCATTGATTTTGTTTGTTTGTTTAAAAATAGAAACGTTCGAATATATGAAGTTGCGTGCGATATTTTATGGTACCATTTTGAAAATATCGCCATATGTGAGAATACGCAAATCGTGTTGTATACCTGTAGACACTTGAGTTGTCTCGTACGAGCTAAGAATATCGACGAACGACGTCGCGTGCGCTAGTACGTCGATAAGACAACGTTTATGTTCGCAGTAAATCGGATTCCTGCCATCGGCGAAGGGTTAACCGCGAGGATGTTGGAAACGAGTTACGACAAAGGTGGCGTCGACAGGTACAGCCACCTGATCGTATGAGAAAGAAGAAATGGTTAGGGGAAAAAAAAAGGGTGTTCAACGAAGGGTTGACGGAAGTAAAATACAACAACGATTGACGTTTTGTACAATTTATCACGCAAACTTTTGAGAATCAAATGAACAGAAGGAATAATTGTAAAAATTTGATTAACAATTCTACTACGATTTCTTCGTAATCGTATTTAGGCTCGAGACCATAGAAGGCGTTGAAACAAAGCAAGGCGCGAAGAAACCACGATTCTCTGATATAATCCACGCGACTCCTAGCTTAACATTCCCCTCTTTTCCTCTCTTGGCTTCGTTCGCGATAAATAACTCTGACTATATCCAATTACATGAACTACAAAATATTCCATGCTCGATTATGCGACACCAAGAGATACGCGCATCTTTTCAAATGGATCGAATTTTTCAAAATGGCGATTACGATTGCTCTTGCTTCGATAATGATTTCTCATTAACGAGAGACATTTATGTTAATTACAAATTATAAAATTCTTATCAAGACTTTCAGAAAGTTGTAGTAAATCCGTATAAAAAGGATAGAACAGATGGAATTATTGTTAGCGAGTTGTTTTCAAATAACATCCCATTTATTGGTATCTCGAATAGAACATTAGGGTGAATTGGAGAACAAGAGTAAGGCAAGTGCGCCATGGTACAAAAATAAAATTCGGCGGAGCGGGCGAACAGGCTAAAGCGCGTGAGCGTGAGTAAGAAGAGCCAAGGTTACGACGAGAACAGCTCGTGAAAGTCAAATTCGTTTGGGACGCAAATGAACCTGAAGAAGAATATGCTCTCTCTCTCTCTCTCTCTCTCTCTCTCTCCTACTCTCTCTCGAAGAATTATATTCCTATTTTATTTTAATAAAAAGCAAAAACAAAAACAGAAAAAACCCAAGAACAATTATTCCATAGAAAAAGAAAAAAGCATTTCTATCATTTCTCTCTTAGGAAAGAAATATCTCTCTCCTATAATTAAGACAAATTTCTTCACGATTGGGGATCATTTTGGAAACCTATATATGATTTTTTTCTAATCGATTAAAGTTCATATTTGAGATTGGTTTTTCGTCGTCAACGTAGAGACACACCGAGGACTGGCTGGCTCTTTCTCCGTTCCGTTGCTGCTGCCGCTGTTACTGTTATTTTTAACTCGACGCCGACGCGGCGAGTCCGTAGTCTAAAACCGTCTACCCTCCTTCCTCCCTGTAGGCTGCCTCGAGTCGCGCCATCGTTTCCCCTCCCCTCCTTACCCCACCACCCCATCCACACTCCTTCTATCTTTCTCTTCTCTTATATTCCTTACCTCTTCCACTCGTTCGTTCGTTCTTCTTCTTTGCTGCTTCTTCTCCTTCCTCTTCTTCCTCCTCTTTCCTTCCATTTCGTCAAGCTTCTCTCTTCCTCCCTATTTTAGAGGCCGCACGCACATTCGAAAGGGATCAAGCGTCTGGCCACGTATATTTCGAAACCTATTTTCAAAGTGGCGGGCCTTTCTATTTTGAAAGTCGTCTAGTCGTACGTCAGAGGCGCCACCGTCGTCGCGTAACTTTCCACGAAAGGAAAATGGAGATGTTACGTCAGTTCTTCCTACACCTACGATATATTCCAATAATATTAGACGGTAAAGAATTTCAAATTCGAAATCGTATAAGAAATAATGAAAGAAAAAGATGGCAAAAGTAAGAGAGAGAAAGAGAGAAACTGAAAGAAAAAGGGAGAGAGAGAAACGAGAGAGAGAGAGAGAGAGAGAGAAAGAAAGAGATCGCGAGTCGAGGAGAAAAGTACATTGGCGAGTTCGGCTCTCTCGTTTGCGTTAACAAAGTGGGAGAAAATTCGTTTCGAAACTTCGGTTTCCCGCCAGTTGGCACGAAGCGGCAACGTCGAACCGCTTGCGTGGCTCGTTCGCCGGAACGACCAACGATACGGCTGAGTACCTAAGCGCGAGAGAGAGAGAAAGGGAGAGAGAAGGAAAGAGAGAGAAAAGGAAGGAGAAACCTCGAAACGTGGCAACGCAGCATCAACACGTCGTAGGACTCGGTTCCGTGCTGATACCCACGCTCTCGAGCCATGCCGCGATGTCGCTTTTGCGCCGAGTAAAATACCTCTACCGGCGAGACTTTCTACTCGCAGGAATGGGGTTGTCGCCGTGAAAACATTACGCGGGATAATACACTACGCCGTCTATGTGATTTATACACACTAACTCCTAAAGCTAGCGTTAAAAACAACAACACACACATACAACAGAACGACTTTTCATCGGTGAAAGCTATGCGAATTGTGCGCGCCATTTTCAAATCTGTTCTATACAAATTTCAACTATAGAAACAAATATATCTGATATCGCATGAAACATTGCATGCATTTTTATATTAATTGTATTTATGTAAGAGAAAATATAGATAATAAAGAAAATATGATGAAAAATTCCGGATATAATTTTTTTATTCCTGTTTATAGAATTTAAACGAGATTTTTTTAATTCTCCCAAAGTTCCTCGACGGAAATCGTTTGGCACGTCATAAAGTAGAAAACATTCTCAGTTAAATTCGAAAGGCTTTAGCCGAACGGCGTACCACCGGTCGTTTCTTCGCTGTCGGTCGGGGCAACTTTCTAGTTTAGCTGACGTGTATAGTGAGTTCGTTCGCGTCGTGTATGAGCTCATGCGTATGTGTGCGTGTGTGTAGTCATGTGCGCGCGAGCTCATTCGACGCAGGAGCGCGTCGGCCTTCGTCGAAGTGTTGAACATGTATACGTGAGAGAGTTCTTCGTCGAGCCAGGCTCTCTTTCTTTCTTTCTTTCTTTCTTTCTTTCTTTCTTTCTTTCTTTCTTTCTCTTCCTCTCTTTCTCTTTCTTTCTTTCTCTTTCTTTCTCATTCCTATCTCTGTGTCGTTTGCGCTCGCGCGTGCACGAGCGTGGAGGAAAACTGGTTCCTGGAGAATAGAGCAACCACGCGTTACCAGCGCGAGAGAAACGAGAAACGAAACGAAAATCTCTCGACACCCTCGCAGGCCAATAGTTTGTCTTAGCATTTAGTCGTCGTCATAGTTATTGCTGTCATTGTTCACTACGTCGATGATCCTTTTTATATGATACAGTAAAATATATTATTGGAGGTGGCATGTATACTAAATCTACATATAGGTACATTTTATAGGCTAGCAAGGACAAACGGCAAGGTGTCTCTAGTCGTCGTTGTCGTTTGTCGTCGACGTCCACGCTGATAAGCGTCCCGTTTTCAGAGCTTCGATCGAACACATGCTGCTATGTTATCGATCTCAATTCTATGAAAGCATTTCTCCTTCTTCATCGCTTCAGGGAGGATTTCAATCGTGTAAAAGACAGAAAGAGAGACGTATTCGAAAATATACTTAAGACGTGTGTGTTAGCTAACACATATCTCTATATTTATTTTTTTTATTTAATATATTCGATAGATACCCTCTAAGAGGTATAAGCAGAAGGTCATCTTAGCGATTCGCAAATAATCGACTTAAAAAAGAGGCGCGTTGCGTGTCTCTAAGAAGAGATAACCCTTGCTGCCTTACCGACCGAGCGCTCGTTGTACGTCCTCGTCTCGTCCTCGACGTCGACGTCGACGTCGCTTCGCATGTAATCTTTCTCGTAATTCTCCTAGCGCTCCTTTTTTACTCTCCTCCTTTGGCAGCGCTGCTGCTGCTGCTGCTGTACTGCTATATACTTCCCACCCAACTATTCCCAACCCCCTACTCTACAGCCCCACGCTCTTTCTTTCGCTCGACGACCTCTCACACGCGCGACGTACACCCACACAAGGACGACCATCCGCCTTCTCCACTACCCCTCCTCCAGCTGCCATCCTTATCCGACCGGAGGGTAGTTTTACCCTCGCAAGGGGGCAACGGGTTGATTGCACCGAAGGCCTCGCGTTTGGTAATCGACTCTCTCCACCTCCTCAACCTCCTCCACCTCTACCACTCTACTCCTCTCCTCTCTTCTCATCTCTTCTCATCTCTTCACCCTACGTCGTTCCATTTTACTCTCTCATGTTCCAACGTTGGTATATCGCTCGATCTTTCTCTACCAGCATTCCCCTTTTTCCGCACACTTCCCTCGATCCACCCCCTCTCTCATGATAAAGAGTATAGGAAAGGAGGAGAAGGAGGTAGAAGCAATGGTGGTGGCAGTGATAGCGGCGGTGGTGGTGGTGGTAGTGATAGAGGAGAAGAGAAAGAGAGGAACAGTGTTGCCATGGCAACGCCCCATGCACAAGTAATGCGCCGCTCTTTGTCCGACACGTTCTACATCCTTCTCACGCTACCCCCACTCCCTTATCAGCGTTTTACAGTACCCCCACTTTAGGGCAAGTATCGCGCTTCTGCGTACAGGGCCGTTCACACACTACCGCCGTCTATCGACGATACCGCGAGGAGCCAGCCTTTCCACGAGGACGAATAACGGACGCTCTTGAAAGGAGAATACGAGACAACCGGCCAGCCAGCCAGCCAGCCAGAAGGCTGGTAGGCAACTTGAGTAAAATCGTCGTAAGAAAGTGGAGTGTAAAATCGACGGAGGGACATAATAGAAGAGTTGCATTACTCGTATAATCGCAAAACGCGATTCTTTTCCCTCCCTCGATCACTCCAGCAGGCTATTTATTTTCAAGAAATTATTTTCTACTACAATATAGTAGCTCTTACCTATTTATTTTTTAAAATAGACGAGAATACAAAATTTCTACATCTCAGATACTTTAACAAAACATGCATCAGGGTTGGGTAAAAAACATAGAAAACATGGAGAAAAAGGGATGTTTGAATCGAGCGGTATAATTGCCGGCGTTACTACCAGCGCCGTATACTACACTACTACTACCTACTGCTACTACTACACTACTACTAGTATTACAACACTCTCCCCCACCTCATCCCTCGAGATATAGATTTTCCGTTGGAGCCAAGCCACCGTTGGGAGACGTTCGGTCGGTTATAGGGGGCTTTGAAAAACGCGTCTTCTTGAAATTACCGACTGAGATAGATGAACGGGAAGGAAAGATAGATACATATATAGAATCAAGTCGAAGGATAACAAGAAAAAGAAAGAAAGAAAGAAAGCCAAATGATACGAGGTAGGCAATAGTTTCCTATCATGTGTCCTTCTTTTTACGCAATGACGAAAGAGGAAGACTATCAATCGATCAATCTTTATCATTTTTTTTCTACCCTTTCGATTGAAAGAAAATCAAGAAGAAAACTAATAAGGGCAGGTTGTGCGTGACGAAATGTTCTCGACAAATTCACCTTCGTGTTGTTACCTTCGTTGAATGTTCAAGAATAATGCAAACGAAGGAGAGTTGGTCGATAAGGATAGGAAAAAACAAGCGAAGAGAAAAAAGAAGGAGAGAGGGATAAAGAAAGGGAGATAAAGAAATAGAGAAATGAAACGAAAAGGAAAATAAAGAAAAGTAAAAAACGAAGAAATGTAAAGAGGAAGGGGGTAAAAGGATACTAATCGCACGATGATGCCGAAGAAACGAAGGTTTCGTTGGAGTCCGTGTGAAACTGGTTTGAGAGGATGTGATGCGGGTTTCTCGCACGCATACTGCTGCCTTCGAAGAGTCCACCTTGAAAATTCCTCCGAGGAGAGCGCGCGAGCACGTTCGCCATCAAGTAGAGAGAAAGAGAGAGAGAGAGAGAGAGAGAGAGAGAGAGAAGAGAGATGAGTGAGTGTGAAAGACAGAAGCTATCTTCACACGCGCACGATCTGTTCTGTTGGTAGGAAAGAGAAGAAGAGGTAAGATCAAGGCGTCCTTGCGCCGAGATGACCCATTTCAATGAAAACGTATACACACCACACACCTACATGCGCACATACGTGAACCTTATCGAAGTACTCGATGTTTAAAAAAAAAAAAGAATTTAAAAAGAAAGGAAAAACAAAAGGAAAGAAAGTACAGAGAAGAGAAGTGAAGTAAAGTAAAGTAAAGAAGTAAAAAAAAAAAAGAAAAGAAATTAAATAAAAGGCGTCGAGAGAGTGCGTGGCACGATTTATCTCTCTTTTCTCATTCTGAAATAATACATACGTTCCAAATTAGGTATACACTGTAAAACTATATATATATACATATTTATATATGTACGCGTGTGTTATGAACGAAAAAGAAAAAGAGAACCATACACATATACATATATATTTATATATTTCGGTTGGGCTAGTACGATATAACCTAGCCTAGCTAGAATATACGTAAATATATATATATATACATATATAAATACATACATGTATGTTGATTCACATACAGGTACAGCTTTTAATATACATATATACGTTTATATATTAAATGTATATGCAATTTATATACAATGTATATATATAATATAGCGCAGAAATAGAGGTTGTGGAGAAGGGGTTAGGGGCGTGGTGGTTCGCGATAGAGTTCGTGGTAGAAGGAGCGGTGGGCAAGGGGGAATACGAGGGGGAAGAGAAGGAAGAGAGAGGGGTGGCGACCGTTCGATAGCGGACGCACGTGGCCGTACTTCTCGAAGCCGCCACCGTGGCGCCAATGTCCTATTAACCCTCGGCAAGCACCACCCACGCAGCCACCCCTTAGAGCGTCGCGCGCAGGCGTCTAACTTACTTAAAGGACACTGACTCCTACGCCGCGACGCTCCTTCTTTTTTCCCCTTTTTTCCCTTCCTTTTTTCCTTTTCTCTTCTGCTCCTCTTTTTTCTTGTTTCCTTTTTTTTTTAATTTTATTTTTCTACCTCTCTCTCTTTCTTTCTCTCTCCCTCTCTCATTTTTTGTTCCTTCTATTTATTTTCTTTCTTTCCTCGATCACTGAAAATAACGTTGATCGATGCCGCCCCGTCTTCTTTCCACGTCGTCTCGCGTTCTTTTCTTTTCCTAATTTTATTCTTTTCTTTCCTCTCTTCTATTCGCGTTAGGGAAGGAAAAAAATCATGGACGAATTATTCGTAAGGATATTATTTTCGGGTTATTTTCAGGTATAAAAAATAAAAAAATAAAGAGAGAAAGAGAGAGAGAAAGAGAAATGATATTGCTGACACGATGCTGCTGCTGCTATCTTCCTCCAGAAGTTTACGAGTGGGATACTAGTATGTGTAATATATATATATATATATATAGAGAGAGAGAGAAAGAGAAAAATATAGAGGAGGACGAGGAGAGCTTACGTAACGTCGCGCGCTTCGCTAGGAAATAAAATCGAAAAAATAGTTGTTAGAAAGAGATAGATAGATAGACAGATAGATAAATAGAGAGAAAGATAGAGAAAACTAGTCGACATAACGTGGTTCACGTGATTAAACGCGCTCTTAAAGTTTGGATTTTCTTTTAAATTGAAATCTTTGATTTGAAAAGTATTTAATTTTAAGTATAATTAAGTAGTAGTAATAGTAGTAATTATTGTATAATAAACTTGATAATAGTAAGACATAAAAAACAAAAAAATGACACATATATGGATATTAAAGTTTAATCTTTGAAAAAATATCGTAAATAGATCAATTGTAGTAGATTTGTTTTAGTTATCGCAGTAGAAGTCGCAGTCCATTTCGATTTCGATTTCAATGGCGTATGTGGATGGATGAAGAAGGCGCGACGACGACGACAACGACGACGACGACGACGTCGACGTCGATGCCGAAAGAAGAGAACGAGCCGACGCCGTCGTCGACGCCGACGGCGACCAAGTGAATTGCGTAACACCGGCGACGCGGGCGTAAGCTTGCTCTGACTCTCCCGATAGGCACCCTCCCCCCCACCACCACCTAATACTCCAAAGGCTCGCGTTACGTGTGTGCGGCCTCGATACGCGATACCATTCGCATTCGCATTCGCAACTCGACTCGCACTGGTGCGCGGGCGCGCGTACCCGACCGCTATTTTCTTCCAAAGAGAAAGAGAGAGATGGACAACAACAAAATACAAATACAGATAAAGAGAAAAAGAGAGAGGGAAGAGACAAGTTAGATGGACACGAATAGAATGCGACTCCTACGTGTTCCACCTCGACCCGCGTTCATCTATTAGAAAAAGAAAGAGAGCAAGAGAAAAAGAGAGAGAAAAAAAAGAGAGACTCTGAGAACTGCTGCCACCTGAGCGTGATTCTTTAAAACCAACTAATCTTTCTTTCCCTTTTTCTTTCTTTTTCTATCTGTATATCATTATATATAAATCGTATATTTTATTAGATATTAATAATGCTGCAGATATAAATAGATTTATAGATTTGTTTACAATTCTAATTCTTCATCCCTTGTTCTCTCTCTCATCTCTCCTTTTTACCCCCTTACTCCCTCCCTCTTATAAATTCTTTTCTTAACATTTCTTCTTCTCTCCTTTTTTTTTTTGTTATTTAAAATGTATAAGTGAAAAGACAAAAAAACTGTGGATTAACCCTTTCGCTTTAATTTTCGATTCGAAACAGATACAATAGATTAATTCTTAATCTCGAGGGAGACTCGACATAACCGAAAATAGATAGGAATGCGAATTGAACGAATACGGTTCTTCCTTCTGCAATGCAGTGGTTCCAAAGCAAAGTTTCCAAAGAGAAAGAGAGAGAGAGAGAGAGAGAACGATCAAGGTGGTGTCGCAGAAGGCGACCAACTGTCTAAGATCGAGTACACAGTGTTTCATTCGATCGAATCGAATCGCGGAATCGAACCTGTCTCTCTTTCTATCTTTCTCTCTCTAAGCGAAGTACACCCGTCAATAGAAGGACAGGGGGAGGAAGCAGGAGAATGGGGAAGCGCACCGACGACCAAGAAAGAGAGACAGAGAGAGAAACTCTGAGGCACGTGCTACCGAAAGGAGTGGTGGGAATGTAAGTTATGCGCAGCACGTGATCTTCGAAGATCCGTCCGAGCGTTTCTTCAGGGGACGTGTCTCTCTCTGTCTCTCTTTCTCTTTCATGTATATATATACTGCATGCACGTATATGTATACAGTTAGAGTATATTTGCGAGTACGTCCAAGTAGACGATGCTACACGGTCCCCACGTGGGGGCAGAGAGCGCGATGCTTTTTTCCGATACCGCCGACCTACTGCGAAAGGTGGTGGAAAGTATGTATGTATGTATGTATGTATGTATGTATGTATGTATATATGTGTGTGTGTGTGTTGAAAAAGAGAGATAGAGAGAAACGGAAGAAGAGGAGGAGGTGAAGGTGGAGGAGGACGAGCACGATGCACCCAGTCGCGTTACTTCCTCCACGTGTGTTTCGCACGTCGTCGCATGCCAACCCTTTACAAACATGTGTGTTTGTTTATATGTATACGTTGGAAAAGTGTTTTTTTGTTGTGTGGAATAATTAGAGACCTGTTGGATATCTAAAAGCGCTTTCGTTACTTTTGTCACAAAGATTAGAAATAATCTGGGTTCCGGTTATTTCTTTTTTTTTTTACGTCAATAGTAATTGGGATAATAAATTATGTTAGGAAGGAATAAATAGATATGTAATATTTTAGCAGAGATTACCATTGTGTTGCATGGTTGAAAATAAATTGTTACTTAGATCAAACATTATTAGAAAATAAATTATATACACGATAATAAGGAAAAGAATATTAGGTCTGATAGATGAAAGATGCGATCGCATAATACGATAGTTGTTGATTTAATTGAAATGCATGAGTATAGTTCATGTCTAATGTAATCTAAAAATTATTTGCACGGTAATGAATGAATCTTTGATTTGAAATATGAATAAACGAGTGTATTTTTTCTTCAACACGATGAAAAATTAATTTCACGCTAATGAAAGAATTTGAAATTCGATGAAATATTAAAAAGTTGATGGCTTAATAATCTTGATAGTTGATCCAATCGAAATGTACGAGTTAGAAGTTTATATGTGTGCGTGTATTTGAGTTTAACTCGTGGCAATGAAACAACACACGCAGGAGTGCTTGACTCTCGTCAATGGAGATTACTCGGTCGTTACTCGTTTATGGCTGGCACGTACCTACCTACCCATGGAAGAAAACAATGGGGGATTTTAAAGAGCGAAAAATGAGGGTACGATTTCACAGGTAGACTGAGGAGAGACGTACTAATTCGAAGAGGGTTAAGAATGAAAGAAAGAAAGAGAGGGAGAAAAAGAGAGTGGTTCAGACAGACCAAATACAACACAGAAGAACAAGAAAATAAAGGAAATAGAAAAAGGAAAAAAAAAGGAATCCACATTGACATTGCAATGTCTTTGAATATGTCAAAGCATAAGAATAAGAATAAGAAATACCAGTGGGGGGTTTACGGTTTTAAAACGCAAAGAAAGAAAACTTTAGGGTGTTGATATACACCTGCTACTGTAGTCATTCTTAGGAAGAACGTGTCAGATAACAAGTACCATAAAAAAAAAAGAGTAGCCCTATAAGTAGTTCTTAACGTTATGGTACAGGTATTATTATTCTTTTTTTGTTGTACAGGATATAAACAGGGGAGAAAAGAAAAATGAAGAATAAATAAAATAATCATGAAAATAGACAACGATCAACTTACAAAATACAAAGACCCACAAATTAAACTATCCAAATAGAAGCTTAAAAGAGAACAGCGGGGTCTCTAAAAGCAGGAAGAAAAATATATTATGGTTAGGGTGAGAAAGGTTATGCGGTTTATGTGGGTATATCGATGATCAACCTTTTCATTGTGTGTGCGTTAACCTTAACCTACCGCAAAGTGTCTACCATTTCTCTCTCTTTTTCTCTCTTTCTCTCTCTATCCCTTTTAGTTTCTTAGAAAAATCCATCAGGAGTGTAGAGTGTGGAAGCCTAAGTGTTATCGATATCCTCCACCTTTCTTCTACTCCGAAAGCGTGCGTAGGCACGTGTCGCGTGCTACCTACGCTATTCCTAACGGTTACCACGGGATATCTCGTGGTCTTGCCTTTTCTTGTCTTCACGACACGACACGACACGACACGACCAAGAGACTACGCGTATGTCTTCTACAGGTACCTAACACATATGTACACGTACATACGTACCGTTATCACGACTAACGAAGTGCTTTGATTCCACTCTTAGGTTTTACGCATCAACGGAGAAGTGCCCCGCTGCTAGTGGTTCCACCGATAAATCTTATGTGCCAATTATACGTTACTTGTACACACTAATACAAAGAGAAAGATAGAGATAAAACTTATAAATCAAGATTGATAGATAGAAGCTGATCATTTTCCCTGCTTGGAGTGAAACGCAAGTCGCATCGGGTGGACAAAAATGTTCATGCAAGAGAGAAATAGAGACATAGGAATCAGTTAAAGATAAAAGTTCATCATTTTCAGTATAGTTGCAGTTAAAAGCATAATTTAAACGACAGTGAGAGAAGATAGGTTAGAAAAATGAGCGCTCATGCAAGAAGAAAAAGGGACACAGTATTAAATATTAATAGAGTATAAATCATATGCGATTAGTGTATACACTAATCGTTGAGAGAAATAGAAAGAGAAATATAGATGTTAGTCATTATCAGTGGTTACAATGGAACGCAACTTGCGGGACGAATCAACGATGGAGAAGGGAGGGATGGACGAAGGGGTTCGTGCAAGAGGACACAGACACAGGGGAAGGAGTTTAACAGAATGAGACAGAGATAGAGAGAGACAGAAGCGGCCTTTCCAACAGGCCGAGGCGCCGCCACGTGCTTTTCGCGGTGAAACTATGCGGCCGCACTACCCGCACCGAATTTATGAATGGGAGAAGCCTATTGACAGATCAGCGCATACCGTCCGATAACTCTACGGACACACATCTCCCTACCCGTTTTAAACACGGTTTCCAAATCACTTATAAAACACCGATATTATTTACACATTTTAAAATAAAGTGCTTGCTCTCCCAATTATTTTTCTATTCACGTTTGTTCAATAACCTTTTCTTATCCGTTTTTTATTTCTCGTTTATTTGTTTACGTTTGAAGAAAAACAATATTTGAAACGTTAACCTTTAAACATTCCTTTGTAATTATGTTTATCGACATGTTCAAAGCTTGCTTTTAAACGTATACATTTTTACGATTATCTCTTGAAAATGCGCCGTACGTACGATAGTAGATTTTATATTTTAAGCGTGTGCATATGCGTCATATGTGTATCAATGAGCGTACTACAAAACGATGAAGTACTTGTGTCACTCGAGAACCTATGTAAATATATAGAACTACTCGTTTATAGTAGGTTACATTTTCGAGATCTATCTCATCCAATGAGGGTACTTACTTCTCGCTTTTTTTTGGTTCTATGTATTTATCGATAATATTTTTCTTCTTTCTTAAAATTATTGAAGAGGAAACTATCTTCGATAGTTTTTCTGTTAAGTTTCATGCGAGTCAATTTTGTTAGTCATAAAAATTGCAAACATTTGTTTTAAGATTTATTTTATATGACAATTATTTTTATTACATCACGTAATGAAGTTTCTAAGAAACAAACAATAAAATGATTTATATTATAAAATAAATCATCAAATAAATTTGAAGTATTTTTTGACTTACAATTAGTTCAGTATTTATTATTAACAAAATACGTACAATTAAATGTATAGTAAATTATATTAAACTGTTAACATTTCTGAATATGTGCCGTCGGAAAGTTGAAAAATAAAACGCTTTAACGAATTACGATAGGAAAATATTTGATTTTCTAATCAATAATATCTAAATTCGTTTCTTTTATTCAAAATAAACAATTTTGAAATATCTAAAATCAAGATAATAAGAATGCAATGCATCTCGTTGAGGAAATTGTCGAATTACTAGTACTGCTAGTCTTAATACCAGTACTATTAGAAACGAACAACTTACTTCACGTCGAATTTCTACGAGTAATTCGTGAACCATCGTCGAGCAATTCCGATCAACAGAGGATGCAGTATTAGTTTGTTGGAACTTCTCTCTCTTGTGCAATGATCGAATCACTATACCCAGATAAATCCTTCGAAACTTTCATCAATTTCGTCCTGTCTTTCCCTACTATTTGATACTTTCGAAGCAAGAACATGAGTATTCTTCAAAGGAACATAATTTTGATAATCAATGAGAACCAATAGAAATAGTTACTGGTGAATAACATTTTCTTTTTTCTTTGTCTCTATTAGATAAAAAAGAATTATTTTTATTATAATAATTCATTCAAATCTGAAGAAGAATGACGACGAAAAAAAAAACGTTGTCTCTGAATCGTTGAAAATAAATGAAAAAACGAAATAAGTTAGTATCGAACTTAGTTTTTTTCATGTTATGTATGTTCTGTTTCCAATAGCTAAACACGACGGAAAAAATTTAACATCTTTAGAATATTTCATCTTGGACATTCTTATAACTTCATAGCAATCCTTTTAAAATATACTATTGAATATATTATTATCAGAGAAAGAAGAAATATACGAAAACAATATGAAATATATGCAAAAACTAGTCATTCGATCGAAAGTGTGAGAGAGAGTTGAAAGAACAAAACCGAGTAGCATATTAAACAAAAATGTGTATACAATTTTCTAAAAAAAAAAAAAAAACATCCTTGCGAGATAAGAAGAAATAGAGAAAGATAAGGATCAAGATAAAAAGAAAGAAATAAAAAAAGAAAATAAGAGAGAAAGAGAAAGAGACAGAGAGAGAGAGAGAGAGGATTCGAGTTGTTGTCGTCGTAGTAACCATGACTACGATGCCCCCTCGGTGGTTGGTCATAAACGTGTGCCCACCTCCTTTGGCCACCTCCACTGGTACCATATCACCTCCTCTTTACCATCAACCAACACTACACCAGCAGAACCAGCAGAACTCGAAGAGAGTCGAGCGAGCGTTTTCTTTACGGCGCCGGTGGCCAAGTAAAGAAGAAGAAGAAGAAAAAGAAGAAGATAAGAAGAATAAGAATAAGAAGAAGCAGAGAAGAAGAGGAAGAAGAAGAAGAAAAAGAAGAACAAGAAGAAGAAGAAGAAGAAGAGGAGCCAGCCTCCAGCTATCTCTCTCTCTCTTTCTCTTTCACGCGCCGCTACTTTACCCCCACCTAGCGGGCAAACGGCGACCCACGACCCAGCGTCGCTGCCATAGTCACCTCACAGCGCATTCCCCTCACCACCCCTCACAAATACATCCTTCTAGTTGAACGCGCGAGCGCAACTTACAGAGAAACCCCGCACACACATATATCTTACACACGATTTTTTTCTCTTTTTCTCTCTCTCTCTCTTTTTGCTATTCCCCTCTCTTTTTATACGTTATCATCGGTGCCGCCGTCATCGTCGCTGTGCCGTTCTCTACCACCTCCCCCTCCCCTTACTCCACCACCTCCATCGAACTCCTCCTCTTCGTACTACACCTCTCTGATCCAACTCTCCTACCCTCCGCGCCACCACCCCCACAGCCCCAGGCCAAGGAAACGCGGGATCGCTTCGAATTCAAACTACCGAACACGAGGTTACCACGCGTCAAATCTGACACACGTACTACTCGATCTGTTTACGCGCTCTCCGTTCTTACCAATCTAATCTACCTGAATCCTTATTCCTTTATTTTACTTTTCTACTCTGTCTTTCTACGAGGATTTTTTATTCCTTCCTTTCTTTCTTTTTAGGTTTAGGAAATTGGGTTAAATAAATATTTTGTGTTTTGTATCTTTTATACGAGATATAAGAGAAAGGGTATTTTCTCAGTTATACCGAGAACCGTTGGAATCGAAATTTCGTGATCGAATATTGCGTGGTGGTTATTTTTTTTCTCAATTGAATTTACTTAAATATATTTCTTAATAAAATGCGACGATAGATTTATAATGTGAGACATTAAAATGTGGAAAACGATGGAAAAGTAAGTTGAGAAATATTGTGTAGAAATACGACGGCGAGAATATACGAAGGAAGTTCGTTTCGTCTCGCCGTCGGCCGATCGACCAGCGACGGTCGCAGTTCCTATCTCTCTCTCTCTCTCTCTCTCTCCCTCTCTTTCGCTGTTTTTCTCCCGTTTGTCTAACGACTCGATAAATATCACAGAGAAAGAAAGAAGAATATTGTAGGAACGTAGACCATGGTTGCTGGTTACGATTGACAATGACAATGATGAGAATAAAGTGTAAGAATCCGAGGAAACCAAGCAAGCAATCATTCAATCATCCAACCAACGAACAGGATCTTGCACGACACTCACCTGACCAACGTCGCACCACATTATTATTTCGCTGGCACCGACGACAGCATCTTGATTCGCTCGTGCACCATACACAGTTAGTCTCGATGGTAGCTCGGTTCTCAAGTGAGGAAACACGTTTGGGGTGGAATCGAGATTCCACCAGGGCCGCAGCGAGCGTAGTCGCTGCCGTCCGTCCACTGATCCGGCTTCTTCTTCTTTTTTTAAAGTTATCAATCCTTACATTTATCACACGTTACAAGCACAGATGTGTCCCACTGTCTTTCTTTAAACTCACGACTATATTTGATAACTTCAATAATTTCTTTTTATTTGTCTCATCAACGTGAAAACACAATATTTGAGTTCGAAGTTCTATTTGTCTGTTGTTGTCCTAGTCGTTCGAAACTCCGTTCAAGAAGAAGAAAATGATTGGATCCACGCCCGAAAAATATATCTCTCTGTATCGTTGAAACACAGTGTATTTTAATTCACCGTTCAACCATCAATAATATTATATACGGTCCTTTAATTTCTCCTTTATTCGTCACCAACTCTCTTCGTCCTCATCTCGTAATATAATAATAATAATAATAATAATAATAATAATACATATCACACAACACGATGTCCACACCGAGTTAAACGATAAATATACGTCGCGACTCTCAGCTACACGACTGCCGAGTTGCGGCTAGCTGGCCATGCAAAGCATTACTGAGGTACTCTGGCAAAACAGTTCTCGGCCGAGTGCCGCCGCTCGGTTTTCCCCCGAGTAGGACTTCGTTCATTTCCGTAGATGCTCGGCCCACCTGCACTTCGCTACGCCGAGCAGTACCGTATCTATCCTTATACCGTACCCTGCATATATTCTTCGATCTATTTACTCTTCTCTCTACAAGTATTATACGAATCTAATATTTTTTCTTTTATTTTACCTTGTATTTCTCAAGATCCTGATCTACAAGAGAGATCACTCAACATTCTTTAATCCCAAATCTTTCTTCTCTTTTCCGACAAAACACGTAATCATTTATCATGTATTTTATTTACTTTTCTCTTATCGTCGTTAAATTTTCACCGAAGATCTCTGTCTCTCTCTCTCTCTTGTTATCTCTCTGTCTGTCTCTCTCTTTCTCTCTGGGAGTACTTTTTAAACGATAGGTAGACACGTGCGCGCGTACATATACAAAGTATTATCTCCTCCCGCGTGATCGATCAACGTTCTTTGTGAATGAAACGTCTACGGAAAGGGCTCCCGTTATCATCGATCGAGGTTGTAAAATTCTAATGATTGCTTCGAGACTCCGTGCCTCCGAGGATAGGAGATAACTCTCATTATATCGTCTAAAGGATGTTCCCGTTGTAAATCCTGATGCGAGTGGGACGACTTACGTGCATACAGTTTCATCAAAGGAAAAAAAAAAGAAGGAAAAAGATTCTTTTGGAATACAAAAATATCCTTTCCCTTTTGCATTGTTTTCAGCTGATCGACGGTGTTTTCCTGCTCGAGCTTTTTACTACTTCTGTTACCACCACTACTACTACTACTACTATCAACTACTACGCATTTTTTTCACAAATACGAACGCCTCGCCGATATTATCCATCGTTCGCAGGAGAGTTTTGGCTTTTAATAAATTACATATAAAACTCTATTGTATGCCGAACGACGCGGCATATTGTCCGCGTTCGAATGGGAGATTTCGTTTAAGCGGATGGCCGAGCTCTATTCACGCCTCGTAAATTAACTGTATAATTAATATTGAATATTCCCGATTGTTTATATACCTTTCAGTATTTTCTGTAAAAGGAAGTGCATTATTTAATCCCGAGCGTTCGACGTGCGAGTCTCTTGTATTTATTAAAGTCCATTATTGATTATTTCCAATATGTAAAAAGAAATAAAAGGAAAATCGAAAATAAAATAATCAAAAGAAAAAAAAGAAAACAAAAAAAATCATGTTTCAACATCTGAAAGCAAAATTTTCATTTTAAATTAATAATAAAGAATTACAATTATTCTTTATTGTATCTCGCTAAGCGGTAAATAAATTTAATATACTGTACGTTAATAATCAAATTAGACGACAAGTAATATTATATTAAAAAGAAAAAAAAAAGAAAAAAAATTGGTACCCCCTTAAAATTGTGGTAATGTTTTTCAGAGAAAAACTAACGTGTTGGTTGATACGGTCCTGAGACGGTTGGGCGTATACGACAAAGAGCCTAAGAACGTTTGCGCTCGACTAAGACCTCGACGGGCCGCTTCGCTCCACCCCGCTACCGCTCGGCTTCGTTCGGCTGTGTTCGACTATCTCGCTCGTGTTCTCTTCTCTCTCTCTCTCGCTCGCTCGTTGAACGCTCGACGGAGCCTTCCAACAGCAGAGCGGTAGCTTCGCGTAGCTTCGTACGCGCGCCACTTTCTATACGACCAAGAGGATAAGAAAATTCATCGTCAACATTTTTATTCTCTGTTGGTCGAACGACGATCGTCAACGGGACGTCTCGAGCGCGATCCAAGCCTTCGTTTAAAGCTACATCGATGTAAGTTCAAAGCTTACTTCCTTGGATCAGCGATACTTTGAATTTTCCGCGACATTCCGCGTTACGTCGGGTCTCGAGGGGAGCGCGCCTCGTGCTTTGCCGTATTAATAAGTAAAACAGAGACGGAGATAGAGGTAGAAAGAGAGAGAGAGAGAAAGAGAGGTGGAAAGATTCTTGCTTGCTCTTTCATAATAAAAAAAAAAAAAAAAAAGAGACAAACACAGAGAGAGTATATTGATACTCGAAGAAATAAATTGTATTTTTATTTTATATTTTATTATTATTATTATTATTTTTATTATTATTACTATTATTTATTTATTTATTTAAGATGAAATAAAAGAGATTGGTTTAAAAATCCAACAAAATTTCCCGCTCGAAAATGGCCAAGTAAAAGTAGACCGCTCGTGGAACGTTTTACGAGCGTCTTCGAAAGCCAAGAGTCCTTCTCCTCCTCCTTCTCCTCCTCTACTTCCGGCCTCGATTTCGAGACATCGAAACGACTTCTCTTCCCGTTTTCCCGCCACTAGTTGTAGGGGACCTCCAAGAGAGATCAAGCTACATAATAGCAAAAACTTGAACCACTTCGAAGTACTGATTCGAAAATATATATACGTTTGTATATACGTAGAAATACGCATGTAAATATTTATATATAATGTTATTGATATACATATTAGATTGACCGATAAGTTCTTGTGATTTTTTCTAAGTAAATAACTCGATAAAAAGTTCATGGACTTTATTGGTTAAGTAAATATTTTGTTGATGTACTGTATAATATGAGTACAATATATAGTATTCAGTATACCATATATGTACTAAATATATTATACAGTAAGTAATATACAATATCTATGGTGTATATATAATATATTATATACTGCAAATATAGTATAAAATATTTGTTATATACAATGTACAGTATAGCAGTGTATCATATATTTATATATATATATATATAGTGTGTGTGTGTGTGTGTGTGTGTGTGTTAATAATATAATAGTTATACACACACAGAGTCGTAAGAAGTCGGGTTATGTCGAATAAAGTTGGTGCGTCAAGTAAGTACGACATCGTCATGCATACATATATATATATATATATATATATATATACACGCTAGAATAGACTTTGTTTACACGCGCAATTCACCTTCGGCTTCGGTGTCGGAAGCTCGTGGAAAGACGTGGAAATACGACAACCAAATTGACGTTCTCTGTTTCTAACGACGCGTATACAATCGTCTAACGCTTTTAAGAAAGAATAAGAAAACAGAAAGAATCTACAAGAGAAGAAAAAGAAAACGAGTAGAAGAAAGAAAGCAGCAAACGAAAACAAAATAATAATAATATAAAAAAAAGAAAAAAAATCATGATGGAAAGGTAAGGAAAGGTTAAGTAATAAAAGGGAAAATGGAAAAGGGAAAGTAGAAAAAAAAATGAGAGAAAAAGAATTTTCGATCGAGATATTCCGTCTAATTGTAAGATTCATAAATTAAAAGCACCTGTTTATATTTATGCACTCACGCGCGCATACATACTTACATGCAAAGAAGACGCAAGAAGGGAAGTTAGATGGAAAGAGAGAAGTTGAGAGGGCGTGGGGGAAGGTTATGAGGAGTGTTGTATATTTAAATCGAGACAGGTGCACGTTTCTCTAATCGACTAATTCGTCCATGCGAAGACGACCTTTTCGTGATTATTGAGAGACAGAGAGAGAGGATGAGCGGAGATAGCAAATGAGTGAACGATTAAAAAGAGATCAGAAAAAGGTAGGAGTGGGGAAAGGTTGAAGAAAGGATAACAAGATGTAAACAGGGAAAGGACGATTCCCATTTAATAGGAAGCGACCGATCGGAAGCTCGTTAAGAATTCCGATGTTTAAGGATGATAAGGATCGGTAATCAGATCTTTATTCCATTCTCGAGAATATCCTTTTCCTTAAAACGCATCCTGCTAAGAGTATTCATTTTGATTTATTGTTTTTTTATGTCTTCTGTCTTATAATTATTAATTTTTCAATCTTCGACATTTTAATCATATTTTCATAACAAGCGGTTTATGATTGTTCAATTATTCATTAACTATAATTATTGACAAGTTAATACATTAATAATTGTTTAAATATTGATATTTTGTATTATTCACTCAAGTTGATTTTTATTATTAAATATTTAGGAATATTTATTTTTTATTAATTAATATTTCTTTTTATCTGTTTAGTTTGAAATGTTTTTTATTCTTTTTCATGATTTTCGTTTCTGTTCTTTTTGATAGATCGATAAGGGTTAATTGATAATTAGTAAATAAAAATAGAGAAGAACGAAGAGGAAAGAACAGATAGATTTATGTGAGACTCGTGTTCTTGCGTATAGTATACACCTCGTGCATCTTATCTTTTGCTCGCGCACGACGATAAGGATATCCTTATCAGTGATAAAGTCTTTTCGATGCTCAAAACGAACGAACGAACGAACGAACGACCAACGAAGGAACGAATGAACGAACGTGAACATGTTGAGTTTTGCCAAGTGTACGTTTCCAGTCCATTTTTCTTTCTTTTTCTCTCTTTCTATATGTATAATAGCCCTGTATACGTATCTAATTTTATACTCTAGAATATTTGTTAAGAAATCAAAAGAGATAGTATTATATACTTAAAAGTATATGTATATGTTCATACATATATGTATTATGTTATCTTTAACGCCTATTTTAAAGAGAGATATATTATCGAAAAATATACTGTTTTGAGATTGTCACATTCGTGACATTGCCCTTGAAAACTATTATGTATTTTATACAAACATATTTGTGTTTTTTTATTAAAGATCTGTCTGAATATACATATACATAATATGAATAATATTATGTAATATGTGATATATTTAATAATGTAAGATATTGAAGAAATATTATTTTGCCCCCCATTGTTTATATCGATAACACATATATATATATATTCCATTCTATGTATGTAAATGGAATTATATAAAGTTATGATCAATTTTTAATGATAAAAATCAGAACACTATTTCAAATATTTTGTGGATTATATATATATGCATATATATAAACGATATTATAAATGAGATAATTATGAATATGTGTAATATATTTAATTAGGATCTAACGTATGAACTTACTGTTATAAGATTGATATAAAGTCTTCGTAAAATATTCTGCCTTATTACCAAAGAATCAGAAAGGTTGTTGCCTTGATAATCGTTTGAAACTTACTGTGTAAACAATCGATCACCTTTCATAGATCACTTCTTCAAATTATTGATAATATGAAAATATTCCTAGAAAGGTTAGACTGTTTGTATACTTTTAATAAGAATGTTAGTCGTCCGATATTTTCCATATATATTAAAGTGTATTTCTCGTTGAGGAATGAGTATTTAAAATGATTTCGTCAGGAAATAGAATTTTAATATTTCAGATATGTATGTGTGAGTGTTAAATGTCAAATTTTATGAATGATATAAGTATATATGTAACAAGTCAGAGAAAATTTTTTGCTTTGATTGTTTTGAGATATTCGTCGTTAGAATAATTAACAATTAAATTTTAAAACTTGTATTATTTATGTTTACAAACTTGATACATATTTACAATAAAGAGTACAGTGTAGAATATACGATTAATGTCATATACGTTATACAGTATATAATATATAATTATAAAGAGTAAATAATTAAAATATGTGATATACAAAAAATCTATGCACATAATGATGTATTGATGCAAATTAGTATAAATATTTATATTTGTAAGAATATAAATATGTGTATATACATAATGTATATATATATATATATATATATATATATATATAGCAAGCACAAAGATGAATGAAGAAGAATCGACAGGGTGCATCTACGAAAAGCATGCACTAGGTCAGGAAAGTAAGAAAAGGAAGAAGCATATCGTTTCCCTTTCCTTTTAAATTTAAAGAGACGTAAACTCTCACTCTCTTCTCTCTCTTTCTCTCTCTCTCTCTCTTTCTCTCTCTCTTTCTCTCTCTCTTTCTCTCTCTCTCTTTCTCTCTCTCTCTCTTTCTCTCCCTCTTTTTTTCTCTGTCTTTGATACTCTCTCTCTTTTCCTCTGTTGAGATAAGGCAGACGCACGTTGGAAATTCGTCCGAGAGGATTTAAAGTTACGAGGCACGGCAAGTCCTTCGCGGTGCAGGAAGTTTAGCCTTTACCTCTATTAATTTCTTTCCGCTCTCTGAAAGTCTTGAAAAGGGACGATGAGAAAGTGAAAGAGGAGTTGAAAGTGGTTGTAAATAGAGAAAAAAAGAGAGAGAGAGAGAGAGAAGGATAGGGTTCTGAAGAAGAGGAGTACGGAGAGGGTTGCAACAGAAGTGATTTCCTTTACTCTTAGTATAACTACTCTTTCTCTCTCTTTCTTTTTCTCCTGAAATCCTCCCAACCTCCCTGCCTTCCTCTTATCATCCTATATTTTCCTCTTTCTCTACTTTCCTGTAGAAAATATCTTCTGTTAAATGCAACGTTAACCATAAGCTATCTCTATCTATCTACCTATCAACCTACCTACCAACCAATCAACCAACCAACCGACCATTCGTCTTTTTTCTGCTAAACAAACAAATCGTGGTACGTAAGTAAGTAGCAACTACTCGAAATTAGACTAAATCTTTACCTTTTATTTTTTTCTACTTTCAATATAATTATTAACTTGATTCTTTAAAAAGTAGGAATGAGTTGAAAAAGTTAATTAAAAAAAAAAGAAAAAAAAAGATTAATTAGATCGAAATCGTTAGAATTATTTTGACAAAAGGATTTGCTTGATTTTTTGATAATTAAATTCTGTCGGTAAATCAAATCGAAAAATTTAAAATAATTTATACATATACAATACACAAAGTATCACTTCTTCCTTACGTTTGTTGTTTTTAGATCGAAATTAGTAAAAAAAAAAAAAGAGATGAAAGAGAATAAAAAAAAAAAGAGAACGAAGATGGAAGAGGAGGGAGAGGGGTGGTATTGTAACTCGCTCTCGATTAATCTCTTTCGTAAGACAAAAGGATGGGAAGGTGGGTGGAAAGGTGGGAGGGAGAGGGTCGACGTACCGTGGTCGAAGAGAATCGTAGTCGCATAAAACGTTAGTCCAACCCCACCTCCTTCTTTGCTTCCTCTTTTTCTTCCTCCTCCTCCTCGTCGTCGTCTTCCTCTTCCTTTAACTTCTATCTTTCTTTCATTCTCCTTTAACCCTGACCTCCCGTAAAATACACGGAGAAAAAGACTTTTCCAGCGTGTACGCACGACCGAGTGAGTCGACTCCATCTCCTCCTCCTCCTCTTCCTCCTCCTCCTCCTCCTCTATCTCGTTCGTCTCTTCCTTCTCTTGCAGCAGCACGTTACTGCCTGTGGCCGAACTCATGAATGGACCGCGACTCTCCTCCTACCCCTCCTTTCTCCCTTTTTCTTTTTCTTTCCCTCTCTCTCTGTCTCTTTCTACCCTTTTATTTACGAGCTCACCAACCCGACGCTTTTATCGTTGTCCTCCGTGACCGAAGTGGTTCTACTACTCTCGAGCGCTCAACTTTGCGATCGGATCTTACATAAATCGAGAGAACGTCTCTTTTTCTCCTCCCCTCTCACTCTCTCCCTCTCTCTCTCTTTCACTCTCAAACAAGAAGAAGAGGAAGAAGATGGAGAATAGAAGGAAGGTTGTAGTACTGTAAACACGCTCGCGGGCTCCGACTCCGAGCGCTCGGAGGTATTCGCATAAACTCCTAAACGGGGTCATTAATGCGAGTCGAGGGAGGAGGCTGCTGGAGAGGAGAAGAGAGACGAGACGAGACGAGACGAGAGGTACGGGGAGAGATCCCCGCCTTGACCTACGACAAATTTCACGGCTCTCAAGTTCGAGTCCGGCCGTACGTTAGCCGGCGATCGCGTTACCCTATCAGTTCAGATCATTAATGTATTCCAACCTTCTACCCATATACCCATTACTATCTATCCACACGCGCACATACACCTACACCCGTACACACAATCGTAGTTTAGGTCGCGTGCCCACGACTCGTGTGTATTCTCTCGCGAGTCTCCATGGTGGGGGAAGAATTAACTCTGGGATGGGGCAGAGGAGAAAGGGGAGTAGATCTGGTAACACAGGAACCGAAGTGTCGTAAAACTAATCTCTCAGATACACACCAATTACGTAATTTCTATCTGATCTATCTCTCTCTCTCTCTCTTTCCCTTCCCCTCTTTCTCTTTTTCTTTTTTTGTTCTTCCATCCTCTTCCACAGCGTTTTGACAGCGTGTTCTTCTAACTCTTTCCAACTCATTAAACAACAACTTAGAGCTTCAGCACGCGGCACGAAAGAGGATACGCGTGATATTCTCTCCTCCTCCTATTCCTTTTTTTTTTCTTTTTCTCTTTTACTCATACAACATAACACAACACCGTAATATTCTATCTCCGTCTCTCAGCAATTCCAGCGGTTCGGAGGCGGCCCGTTTATGTACGACCTGCCCCAACGTTCCTCGCCGTCCCTTTTTCTCTCTCACTCACACACTCTTTCTTTCTCTTTTTCTCTTTCTTTCATTTTTATCTCTTTCTATCTAGGAACACGATGTCGTACCGCGTGCCGGAGTCCTCGCTCGCGTCCATGCATTATAAATATCTTCCAAATATCTTGCGTTCCTTCGTCTCCGATCGTCGACACCCTATCTCACCCCAGCTCCCTCTCTCTCTCTCTCTCTCACTATCTCTCTTTTTATTTCGTAGTATTTCCTTCTCATATTTACGTACATACGTTACGTTTATATACGTCATATTATGTAGGTGCGTAGGACAAACACGCGGTACGATGGTTGCGCGCGCCGATTTGACGCAAGAAACCTTCTATCAGTCCGTCAAGACCCACGTGCTTTCTTTCTCGACGTCTATGATAAGAATCGATAAAAACTTTCATCGTCGCTTCCTTTTCCACCCTCATTTATTTTTTCTCTTTCTCTCTCTTTATTTATTTTCTTTTTCTTTCATTTTAACCCGTGTTACAACAACCCACCGTAATCATCTCCGACAACACCCGCTGTAACTATTAACAATACCTACTATTACGATTACTACGACTAATTTATTGATTTTTACGTTCATCTCCTATTGTTTCTTTGTGTATGTGAGTGTGTTTGGTATAGTGTGTAGGTTTTGTTAAGTGTTATACGCATACGCGTGGATGTTTATATTTAACACTTCCTATTGGTTTTGTACCTTTTTCGCATCATCAGGAAATCACAAATTCCCCCTCTTGCCTTCCCACCGCTTCCCTTTGCTCCTCCGTTCGAACGATCGACCGACGGAGTATCGATCGAAAACCGTGAGAGCCCTTGATTGCTCTTCCTTCCGACAGAGGGCATAATCTTTTGATGATTATAGTGTTTTTTATGTTTATTGATTTATTTGATTATAAGTGTTAGATCCATTGATTAGGATGATATTCGATTATTTGTTGTTGCTTCGTAACGTAAGCAGAAAATTTTTGAAAATCACACATATTTGGTCTTTGATATTTTTATTTATTGTGTTTTAATCTATTTTTATTTTTATTTTTTTTTTTGTTATTAATTATTGTCAATTCATTTATGTAGATAAAAATTGCTTGTTAAGTAAGCGCGTTGTTATATTATCATTTAAATTATACATTTCATATTGTTTAATCTTGTATAGACACAAGAAACAATTGGATTATTGAAGGTTTAATTTTGTAGTTAATGTTCATTAAAAATGAAATAATATTTATGTTTATATATGTAAAAATTTGGAATATATCAATTTCCTGGATTATTCATTTTTTATATGAATATTTCGTTGTGAAAGATCATGTGTATATATATATATATATTAATTATTTACTTATTAAATGAATTAGTGTTTAAATAATATATACACTTTAAGTAACAAGTAGAATAGTTTAAGAAGATTTCAGTATAATTGCGACATTTATAATAAATTCAATTTGATCGGTGATGTTTAACAGGTGAATTGATCTATCGAATGAATCGGTTGCACCTGTAATTCGTTCTTTCCTTTTTTTCTAGAAGATTTCGATCGTGTCAGAAGTTTCGTAGTGGACGCGTCAGTTCCGTCGACGATATCGAGTCGATCGATACGAAGAACGCACAAGACCGGATGTCTCGTGAACATTTTTGACAGCGATCGGGAGATCTTCACAAATATCATTCAAGTGCAATCTCTTTGTTCTTGTGGTAAAACTTGTTCTTATCTTCTTTTTTTAAAGACAGGTGTACCAATTGTTTTTTTGGAGTAAAAACTTCTTTAGAATCGAGGTGATTTGAAAACGGATGAAACGATGAAACGAAAAAGTGACCGAACGCTACGTCACTAAAAAGAGAAAAAGAGCAAACATATATACATTTATAGAATTGTACCTGTGAGAAAATGAGATAGAATATAATATACAGTTTTTCCTGTTCTCGGTCTCCTCTTTGTGCAGTGCTTCGTAGTCCCCATTCGTGGTTACTAAGCATTGTATATGTGTGTGTTTGGGTGCGACTGCATACTACGAAATGTAGACTCATATTATTTCATAGGGAAACCAGAGTTTGTATTTTTAAGAAATTTATGAAACTTTATAAATTTATATGGGTTCGTTAGGGTTACAGACCGTACATACGATTTATAGTAATTAGCTTTCTAGGTATAGCCATTTTTGAGAAAATTAGGATATCTTTAATAATTATTTAATATTGGAAAATTAATATTTTATTTATTATTGTTCTATTTTGTAATATATTATTATATTTATATCTATATATTATTATATTACATAAGATTATTTAAATTTGTTCTACTTGATCAATCTTATTTACTCAAGAAAGTATTTTGAAAATCCTAAATATAAATTCTATCACTAATCATAAACCCGCAGGCATACTATACTTATAACGTTTCTAAATTGGTTTTTAATGAATTTTTGTGATTCCGAGAAATTGTTAGTTCTGGTCAAATTTTGTTTGGTAAAATTACATTTAAGAGTCTTGATAAAATATATTAATATATTAATATATTGTGTATTATATAATTATTTTAAATTATAAAATATAATTACATTATACGTACTATAATTAATTATTAAAAAAATATATTTAAATAAAATATAAACAATTTTTCTTCTTTATTTTTATATTTGTATAAATAATAAATAATTGATATATCACGTATAATAATAATAATATAATAATTTTTCTAAAACTTTCTGTTTCTTTGGGAAAATGTGCTTCGTGCTACTCGCTCAAGGCTCAAGGTTGCCTACTCGGTAACATTCCAAGTTTTGAAACGATGAAAAGCATGTTTCTCGTCGATGCCAAGCATCTTACATATTTACATGAATAAATATATGCACATGTACCTAGTATTAAGAAGCACGTTTCCATTTTATTGATAAAAACTTACTAGAATACTTAGTTTTCCTAGCAATTCGAATCGCTCCGAGATCTTGCGCCTGACACTCTGACAATAATCCAAAGTAAAAAGAATTTCAAAGTCTCGGAGGTCGAAAGAGGACCAAACTGAGAGGGTTCTCTCATCAACAGCTGTCGGCTTTCTACTTGTTGAATTCCCTCTTCCTTATCCATACGATTCTTTCCACCTTTGTCTTTCCTCCCTCTCTTTATCTCTTTTTCATTCATTGTCTAGTTTTTTTTTATCTCTTTCAACTTCTTTCACTCTGTTGTACAAACTTACTTATTAGAAAATAGTGAGATTTCCTCTTATCTTGCTACGAACAAATATTCAAACATTTTTTATCTTTTATGATAGTCGAAAGAAAGATAAATAAAAAAAAACGAAATATTCTATTTGAGCATTTAAAGGGTACACAAGCGTTAACTTTATTCGAGATATTTGACAAAAATGATTACGATTATCTAGAGAAAAATATTTATAATTGACATAAAATCATCCCTGATAAACGATGAAAAAGATCGGTAATGAGGAAAGTTACACAGAAGGTGAGAAAAAAAGGTGGACCGGTGATTCGAAATGAAATGAAAGTAGCGTAACCGGAGCAACCTCGTGTTCACTCCTAGGTACCGTGTGCCTTTTTTCATGCTTGCCCTAAAGTAGGTCAACGACGACGACTACTACTACGGTGGTGGAGGTGGAGGAGGAGGAGAAGGAGGAGAAAGAGCGAAATACGTGCGAGGGCCACGCAACAACTCTCCTTGTTCTCTTTCATTTTATCGTGTCGAAAGAAGAAAGAAGAAAGAAGACTGGGCTACTCGTTGGATTCTTTTTCGAAGCAGGCATGCAGTTTAAGAAACAGAGTGAGAGAGAGAAAGAGAGAGATAGAGAGAGAGAGAGAGAGAGAGAGAGAGTCAAGGTCACGATGCAAAGTAGTAGTCGGCTATGCCGGCTACGTCGACGTATACTTGGGATTGTCGAGTATGCGACGGTACTCGGAGGGTAGGCGAGGGTTGGCTTGGTCGAAGGCGGGAAAGGGAGCCAAGAGAGAGAGAGAGAGAGAGAGAGAGAGAGAGGTTTAGGGTCGGAGTCTCTCTATCATCGTCTTGTTTCTATCTACCATCGGATTCCGGGCGCGGCGCCCTCGAATTTCCCGCGATTTTCCCATCCCATTGCCAGTCTGCCCATTGCGAGCTCTTCCCTTCGAAGGTTGTCCCGTCGCGTGCTAACCTAAGTAAGTATGTATGTATGTAAGTAAGTAAGTAAATAAGTATATACTTATACTTATTTACTTATATATACGTATATATATAGTATGCTACTAATTCATTTTATTCTTTTAAGTTTTATTTCTTTTTATTTTCTTTTGAATATATTATTTTAAGTGTGAAGTTATTTTTTATTTTCTACTTTTTATCGGATTTAGTAATAACGTTTGATTAGTATTTAAATTAGTTGAAAAATAAGTATGAAAATAATAAGAACATTTTTGAATTAATATCAAACATATATAAATATGTATATAATATGTATATTTGATATTATACCATGCCAAACGCGTAGCTCATATATGAAATTATATAAAACATTTATTACGTAGAAATAAGTATAGGAACTTATCGGTAAAACGTAAAGATAGTTGATCGATCGAATTTAGTAGATCAACCACACCCCGTTGATCATTTTTCAACAGACAAAACGCGTCTTTTATATTTTATTTTTTTCTCTAATTTTCTTCAAAAATGTGCTCGCAAACATCGATATGTTTGCGATCGGTGTTATTGGTGGAAAAGAGAGAAGAATTATACAGGGTGACCTGTAACTGGTGGTACAAGCGAAAAGAGGGTGATTCTACATGAAAAAATAATTCGAAAATATACAATAAAATTTTTTCGTTTAAGGTTTTGTTTCCGAGAAAATCGACTTTGAATTTTCGCAAAGTACGCGTGTACTTGATCATATCTCGTTATACCGGACCTACGAACTTTTCATATAAGAATAACTAGTATACATATATAGGGTATTTCCGAAAAGTTCGTAGGGTATTTCCAAAAGTTCGTAGGGTATTTCCGAAAAGTTCGTAGGGTAATTCCGTAAAGTTCGTAGGGTATTTCCGAAAAGTTCGTAGAGTATTTCTGAAAAGTTTGTAGGTCCGTTATAACGAGATATGACCAAAGTCCTCGTAAACGAGCCTCGTGAACGAGCCTCGTAAAAGAGCCTCCTAAAAGAGCCTCGTAAACAAGCTTCGTGAACGAGTCTCGTAAAAGAGCCTCGTAAAAGAGCCTCGTGAACGAGCGAATTTTTCGGAATTACCCTACGAACTTTTGGAAATACCCTCAGAACTTTTCGGAAATACCCTACAAACTTTTCGGAAATACCCTATGAACTTTTGGAAATACCCTACGAACTTTTCGGAAATACCCTATATATGTATACTGGTTATTCTTATATGAAAAGTTCGTAGGTCTGGTATAACGAGATATGATCAAGTACACACGTACTTTGCGAATATTCATAGTCGATTTTCTCGAAAACAAAGCCTCAAACGAAAATATTTTATTGTATATTTTCGATTTTTTTTTTCATGTAGAATCACCCTCTTTTCGCTTGTACCACCAGTTACAAATCACCCTGTATATTATAAGTATTATATTATAAAAAGAGATGGGGAGAAAAAATGGACGAGCGGACGGACGATGCACTCGTTGGATGGCACACTTGGAATAGTTCTAGTCGAAAGGAATACGGACGTGGGCTTCCAAGCTCGACACACTTGGTTTCTTTTTCTTTCTCTCTCTCTCTCTCTCTTAACTTCCTTTTACAGTGGTAACACTACCACTACTATTACCTTCTTCTTTACCTCCACCTCCACCTCCACCTCCACCTCCACCTCCACCTCCACCACCTTCTTTTTCCTTCTCCTTTTGCTCCACTCGTTTTCCGCAGTCGTTTTCCTCGGACTCCTCTCTTTTCACTGAGATTTCCCTTCCTTTGTCTACTCGCCGATTCAATGCCACAGCCAGCAGGTGGCTTGCTGTAATAGATGGCCCGTTGTAGGAATTCCCGTACTGGCTGGTTGGTTCGTTCGTTCGTTGGTTGGTGGTGGTTGTCGTGCGCTTACTGACACTACTACCCAACCACATTCTCTGGGTCAAGATCGTTCGAGTACGTAAATCGACTTTTCACTTATTCCGATCGTACTTTACCCTTTTCTTTCTTTCATCTTTTTACCCTTCAACAAATCAAAGACCAATAAGAAAATTAAAGACGACGAAGAAAACCAAACAACTTGGTACATGTTTTATTTTTTATTTTATTTTATTTTTTATTTTAAATATGGCAGACTTGAGTAGATGGAAACTGTGGCAGAATTTAAATCACTCGGAAGACTTTCTATTTTGCTCTTTCAATACTTTACTTCCTGACTTCTTCATTTTTTTTCTTTTTACCTTTCTCTCTCTTTTTTTTCTTTCTTTCTTTCTTCTTGATCAAATCCTCACCTAACTCTCCCTCTAGTTATGCTTTTTAATGCAATGACCTATTTATCTGTATTTGGATACGTTCTCTTTTACTCTTCGATGCTTCCGAATTAAAGTGTTTCGACGGATTAATCAGTTGCTACGTGTATTAACAAAAGTGAAGAGCGTAACCTTTTTATAAGTGACTTGATAAAAATGATAAAAATAATAATAACATTATATGCATCATTTATTAATTAGTTTAAAGTGATTGAATTTATATGTTGTTTTCTTTTCTTTTGGGAAATATTTCAATTTACGTTTATTTAATAATATCGCCAATCGAGTAGTTTGAGAAATTATTTGGATTGTATAAGTATTGTGTTGTATAATATTCTTGTTATCAATTATTGTTTCATTTATCATAATGTAATACTCGAGACAGTTTTATTAATATCCCAGTAAAATGTTATTTATATTTTTGAATTAACACATTAACAAATTAATATCCCATAGAACATTGTTTTAATCTTCTTCTCTCTGTCATTTTGAAAAAAGTAATATTTCTTTTATTATGATATTTAATTTTATATATATTAAAAAAAATAATTTATTTGAATTTCTTTTATTTCTTTTGCAAAATAAGCTGATTATTTCTAAAATTGTTTGTTATTATTTATATCGAAGACTATGTCTAAAATAAAGGTAGAGCGTGTTGTTCGCCAAATACGATCGAGTCGCGTCCAAAATCTCCTGAAATGTGTCTGCACTTTTCGCGATTGGATGAGATTCGTATGCGAAATTTGTTCACTCGTATCATTTCCATAAATGAGATCAATTATTTGAATCAAAAGTGGTATACATTTTTCACTTTGTTACATTTTCTTTATTATAATTAGAATAACAAATGAAATTGAAACAACGATATACATTGATAAAAATGAAGGAATTATCAAATATAATAAATAAATTAAATGAATAATAATAAATTTTGAAAATGTTTGAAATACCAATATAAATCAAAGATCGATATATCATTCCTTATAATTATTTTAAATAATAATTTAATATAACCGGTATTCCGAATTCCACTTCTAAAATTATAAATCACAAGATAACGTTCCTATTACCAAAACAGTAACATAATAAATAAATAAAATTAAAGATATTATTAAAAACCTAAGAGAGAGACCAAGGGCACTTCTTTTCCTTCTGAATAATAGAATATTTTCTTTCTGGGGCATCGAAATTTGAGAAATCAATTTTCCTTGATTTCGCATTAAAATTGCATACAAATTGTATGCGGAAATGTTTTTAGATCTTGCATTTTCTTCTTCTTCTTCTTTTCATTTTTTCTTTAACGAAATCACTCACGTCATTTTGTTATCAAATTTTCTCACAAATCTTCATGAAATAATTATATTTAAATTATATTCTAGTATAATATATTTAGTTTTTAATCTATCACTTATATCATTTTATAAACAAAACTGTGGACAAAAATATTTGTAAATTAATATGATATAATTTTGATATTAATCGATCATTTACAATCAGATCAATTAGAATGAAAATAATGAGAGATAATTATTTGGTAGATAGGAAAGAGATAATTTGTTGATTTTGATAGGAATGTGTTAAAGTAGCGTGTTGCACCGAGTGGAAAGATTCTATCGATAGCCAGTCCGGAAGTCGTGCGTGTGTTTAATTTCGATAATAATCGAAAGCGTGTTGGTGCTTTTTCATCCTGCTGCTGATACATATTCTCCACGTGGGCCAATTTGTGATGAAAGAGAATCACGAGTGTTTATACGTAGTACTACGTAAACTTGCACACGCGTTTTACGTTCATTCTAAGAGAACATTTTAACCTACCTAACTGGTTTGGAACTTGATCAATCTATGACGTCATTTCGCTCACCCCCGAAATAATCTTTTATTTCGAGAAAATCAATATAAGTCGCCTACCAATGCAGGAGCTTTTTTCCCCCTGCTTTTTTTTTACAGGATAACAAAAGAATGACTAATAATCGTAAAAAAAGATCAATTATTTTATGAATTAAAATTTTTGTATTTTCTTCCATTGAAATTATGTTAATAATTATATTTAATTATTATCAAACATTTGTTAGTGTAATTTTGTTGACGGACTAATTATCAAACGAAACATATCAATGTTTGTTAATTGGTAACATCAGTTACCAAATTCAAATAATCCAAATTATTTAATTCTACAAATTATATTTTTCGAAAAAAAATATCTACACAAACAATTCTTCATATCTCGGACTTAATATATTGTTTAATCATGCAAATATCATTGTTTCTCAATTATAATGATATAAAATCGAAGAAAAATCGATATAATACAGAGTTGGTCTGGGATCGACTGGCCAGGACCGCAGTGCGGGACTGCGGTACCAAGTCCTATGAAAGAAAGAACAGACAAACGAATAAGCGAACGAACGAATGAATTGAAGTCCTCTCTTTTAACAATTATTATTCCTTCTTTGACTTATTTTTGTTCATCCTAGGATATCTAAAAGCAACATGTTAGTACATAGTAAGATACACTTTTCAACGATATCGATGATGACAACTACGTCAACGATGAAAATGAATATGACAACGACAACGACGATAGAAGGAAAAAAATGAAAAAGAAGATGAAGAACACGAAGAAGAGAAGAAAAGAGAAGAGAGAAGAGAAAAGAGAAGAGAGGATGTAGGAATGTGTTGAGACGAAAAGATAGACGGATATGTTTGACAATGAGAGGAAGGGAATGGCGAATACGAGAATAGAGAGAGAGAGAGAGAGAGAGAGAGAGAAGAGCCACGTGGTCGGCGCTTCGCGTCACGTCGTAACCGGAGTTGTGTAGGATTGGGAGGAATTTCTCCCTTTCATCTCTCTTTCTCTCATTCTGTGCGTGTATATGTGTTTCTATCTCTTTCTTTTTCTGTCTCAGTCTATCCATCTATCTCTATCTCTCTCGAACGATTCCTTTCCATCTCTCATTCCCTCTTTCTCTCTCTCTTACTTTTTATCTGTTTCACTCTTTAACTTTCTCATTCTCTCTCTGTCTCTCATCTCTTTCATCGCATTCTATCTCCCTTAAACTCGTGTACCAACTCTTTCTACCTATTCCCAACTTTTGTTTCTTTATCCACGCTCACTCTCCATCTCTTTTTCTCTCCAATCCTACGACCCCTATATATTTATATTTGTATATGTGTTATATATATATATATATATATATGTGAAACTCTTTACTGATGGTTCTCCGTCTCTCCTCCACGTATCCTCCGCAATATCATTGTTTTTCTCGATTCTCGTTCCTTCTCATTTTCATCCCCACTACATAGTTACCATCACCAATACTATCAACTATTTACTACTACTACTACCACTACTACTACTCTACTACACTATATCTACCATCGTCCTTTATCTCTCTTTCTCTTTCTATCTCGTGTTAGCAGCATGGCGAGCAACGATTCAGCTACGAAACTTCTATTTCTCTCTCTCTCTCTTTCTCCCTGTTTCTCTTTCTTTCTCTCTCTCTCTCTCTTTCTCCCTGTCTCTCTTTCTTTCTCTCTCTCTCTCTCTCTTCCTCTTTTTGACGTTTTTCGCGCAGCTATCCCTAGGAATATGGACATACGTCAACCACGTGTGTGGGGAATGCGCCAGGTCCGAAACGAGTTTCACGATTGGTCCACGCCCGGCTCCAATGGCGTATCACCGTCTCTCCTCGAGGGAGGAGACCAGGAGAGAGAGAGAGAGAGAGAGAGAGAAAGAGAGGGAGGGAGAGAGGGAGGGTGAGAGAGAGATAGATAGATAGGGAGGGAAAGAGAGGATACTCTGTGAGTGGAAGGGTATGTTGTATAAGCGGGGAGAAAAAGCAGCGGGATGAGCGAAAACGGGAAACTGTGGGTTCTCCCTCTCTATCTCTCCCTCTTTCTCTCTCTCTCTCTCTCTCTCTCTGTGTGTGTGTTTTTGCTTTTACTCTTCTCAACTCAGCTCAACTCAGCTTTGCTCAGCTCTGCTCTGCTCTGCTCCGCTCTGCTTTGCTCTGCTCTGCTTTGCTTTACTTTACTCCGTTTTGCGCGAAACTTTTGTGACGAGAAAAACTTAAACGAACCTATCTTATATATTTTTTCATTTTTTTGTCTTCCATCCCCGACTATGAAAAATGAGAGAGAAAATATTTTAAGTAATTTTTTTATCTTTTTCAATTTTCAAATAGGGGGGTTGGTATTATTACGTTTTAATAAAAACGTCACAAATATTTTCTAATAATAGTAATAATAAAGTAGATAATTGAGATAATTTTTTTTTCAACGAACTATTAGACGGAAGCGAGAGAATACGAAAAGAAAAAAAGAAAGAAAAGAAGAAGAGAAGAAGAAGAAGAAGAAGAAGAAGAAGAACAACAACAAGAAGAAGAAAAAGAAGAAGTTTTCGGTATTTCCTCGTTGGCGGGTTTCAGCCCTGGAAGACACGATTACGGTGCGCTGGAAGGAAAAGACGTAGGACGCGAGGTCCTGGGGGACGAACGAAGAGTGAACAAAGGACGCTTTGAAGGGAAAAGGAGTTAGAGAGAGAAAGAGGGAGAAAGAGAGAGAGAGATTCAAAGAGAGAAGCTCATCTCTCCATCTCTTTCTCTCTTTGCCCCTTTTTCCCTTCCAGTATCCCGCTCCCACCCCGAGACATTCACCCCTTCCTTTTAGCCTGATGGCTGGCAGAGAGGGATCTCCTCTCATCTGTTCTTGCCCTGCGGTAGGTAGGTTAGGTGGATACAGTCTCCTCTCTCTCTCTCTCTTTCTCTTTCTCTCCTTGTCATTCTTTTTCTTTTCTCTCTTTCCCTTTCTCCATCTTTCTCCCTCTCTCTCTCTCTCTTTCACTGTTATAGTCTTTCACCCCTTGCTGCTACTATCTCCGTTCTTCCGTTTGGTTACTACCAACAGTATACTCGTACCTCGTGTGTCCAACGAAAATCAACCCCCATAGGCCCCCGTAGAAACGAAAGAAAGGATCTTAGATGGGGTCTATTTCGTATATTTACCAAAAGAAAAAAGAACCAAAAGACTATTATTATTATTATTATTATTATTATTATTATTATTATTATTATTATTGTTATTATTATTGTTATTATTATTGTTATTATTATTATTATTAAATAAAAAAAAGAAAAACAATAATAACAATAATAACAAATACTTGTTCGCAAACGAGTCGGTTGTATTTTATAAAAAGGGTTAAATATGTTCTTCCTCTCCTATTCGCTTAGCGGTGGTAAGATAAAGAAAAATCAAAAGGGAGGGAGAGGGGGGGGGAAAGAAAAAACAACATAAAAAAAAGAGAAAAAGAAGAAAGAAAGAGAGATAGAGATAGAGAAATACCGGCGTCGCCTTCTATAATATCCATGGAGAGATATTTCAGAGAGGGTGAGGGAGTCTGGCAAAGCGCGTCTAACGACGACGGAGGAGAGATAGAAGTAGAAGGAGGAGAAGAAGGAGCAGGAGGAGAAAGAGGAGGAATGAGAAAGGGGAGGATGAGGAGGAGGAGATGGTGGTGGAGGTGGAGGTAAAGGTTGGTACGCGTTATACACGCGCTGTAGGAGTGTGGAAAAGGAGAAGGAAAAGAGAGAACGAGAGAGAGAGAGAGAGAAAGAAAGAAAAAGAAGGAAAGAGAGAGAGAGAAATGTCGAGAGACGGTGAGAGGGAGAACAGCTAGCTCGTACTTCGTTCTACCGGTTCTCCCTTCTACCAGTCCCCTTTCTATCACCCTCCCCATTTCTCTCTTTCTTTTTATCCCTCTCTCTCTTTCTCTCTTTCTCTCTTTCATCCCCACCAACTGGAACGGCGTTACTCCCTGCATCCCGTTTCTCTCTCTCCCTATTTCATGAGGCTGCAGAGTGCGCGCGCAACTATATAATATATATATATATATATAGAATATATATATGTTTTATATATATATACATATATATCTATATATATTTAGATAAATATACGTATATAGTATATACTTGTATACATGTATATATGTATGTACATATCTTACGTTTACCTCTCTCTCCTTCCTTCACGCTCTATCTCCCTCGTTTACTCCGTTATTTCTCTCGACTCTCCCACCTCTTCTTTCCCTCTTACTCCCACCCTCCTTCCTCGTTTCGCCTCCATCCACTGCCACCCTTTCTACTACCTTCTCTACGGACGCGATAGCTGATTTTTGGAGAAAGAGAAAAAAGAGACAGAGATGAGATTCTTTTTCTTTTTATTTCTCTATATTTCTCTCTCTCTCTCTATCTTTTTTTTTATTTTCTCTTTTTTCTTTTTTATTTCTTTTTTTACTTTCTTTTTCTTCCTCGATAAGATATCGTCCTTCGTAAGAAAAAAAATAAAAGTGCGTAGATACGCGCGCGTGTGTCAGGATGCTCGGTTTAGCTCGCCATTGAAATACTTGGGGAGAGTCTAAATTGGGATACTGAGAGAGACTGAGAAAGAAAAATAGAAAGAGAAAAAGAGAAAGAGAAAGAGAAAGATATTCGAGTAATCCTTTTTCGACCCACGCACGCTTACTACTTTAGTATGTAGATGTATCGATATATTGTATATATATATATATATATATATATATATATATATATGAATGTATAGAAGAAAACGAGGGAGAAACGGAGTAGTGAAAGAGGGAGAGAGAGAGAGAGAAAGATAAAGAGAGACAGAGACAGAGACAAAGAGAGAGAAAGAGAAAGTACGTCCCGATAAAAGACAAGGAGAGAGGAGGTTGCTGAGTATAGAAGTAATTCTGAGATGGAAGGAGTGGAAGGAGTAGAATAAAAATAAAAGAGATGATAAAAAAAGGAAAGAAAAGAGAGATAGAAGATAACTACATATTCTACATCGTACTATATATCCATATAAGTATACATATATATATATATATATATATACGTAGGTAGAATTAAATTTTACATTGATTTCATCCCTAATTCACTTAATATATTAAGAGAATTAATATATTTATAATATAACGAAAAAGAAATTAGTACATATTTCAATGTTATGTATTTTATTATATATTAAATAATATATAAAAATATAATATATATTTAATATAATATATATTTTAATTAATTTAATTTTAATATATAAAATTTAAATATGTATATATTAAATAAGGAAATGATCAAATAAAACAATACGAGCAAAAAATTGAATGAATAAGTTGAAAGATCAAAATAAGATGGCTAACTTCTTCGTCCTTTCGCACCTTCCGAGACCGGCTGTGCGACTGGCACTGAATGCTATCGATCGAATGAGATACATATATGTAACTACATATACACGTATATATATA
>NW_015148972.1:2241138-2280165 GCF_001465965.1 Polistes dominula | reverse complement strand
TTATTTATTTATTTATGTACATAATAGATAAAGAACAGTAAGAAAAAAAAGAAAAGTTAATGGAAGAGAGGGAAGGAGAGTGATAGGAAGACGAAGAGGGGCAGGGTGATATCTTTGGAGAGTTGCTGGGCCGCTGACGTGCACACGCCTCTCTCGCTTGTACTTACTTTCACCAGTTTGAAAAAAACGTAGCGGCGGAGGAAGTCAGTTCCCACGACGTCTCCGGCCAGTCAGCCTCGCATATAAGCTTATGCTTGGTATACAAGTATACAACGCATATATATATATATATAAACACATAGGTGAGATAGAAGCCGGAAGTCGCAACCGCGACCTCCGTTCCCCTCTTCCTCTCTACGTCATCGACCATACCTACTTCTCTCCTCCCAAGCTTTTTCCCAAGATTCCTCCCCACCTACCACCCACTTCCCCTTCTTTTTCCTAGGATGATTCAACCGACTAGTACGTAGATACATATGTATATATCTAATACATATCATACATGCATACATCTGTTTATCGATATCGAAGGTATCATTGATTCAACTTTCAAACTTTTCCAAAAGATTCCCTTTTCGTGACTTAAACTTTACACATTTAAATTTATTATACATGCTCATATATATGTGTAAATATGTGTATGATTGGAAAAGGTGTATGCAATTATAGAAAAATATTGGAGTTAGTCACGAGCGCGACTTAATCATGGATACACCTTTCCTCTTTCCTCCTCTCCTTTCCTCTCCTCTTCTACATTCGTCGTCTTTTTTGTTTCGACAACACCAGCTTGTCTTGTTCAACCAACACCTTCTTCTCTGGCACCTTCACGACGAATCCACCCCCCTCTCTTCTTCTTCCTTCTTCTCTTTTTCTTTCTATTTCTTTTTTTCCTTCCTTCTACTACCCACCATCGTCAAATATGTTGAGCTTCGGTGTCGTTGGCGACAAACCTTTCCTTCTAGTCACCAACCTTCTCCACTTTCTCCTCCTCATTCCTCCTCTTTCTCTTACTCACACTACTCGCAGCGTAAAATTATAATCTGTCATATTCATCGTTATACACCCTCGTCTACCCATCCCTCATCTATATATTTCTCTCTCTCTCTTTATCATATTTCTTTTCTTCATTTCCACCTTCCTCTCAACTTTCTTCCACCCTTTGTCTTCTTCCCTATCCTTTCATTTCTCTCTGTCCCTTTTTTTTTCTTTTTTTATCTTTTTCCCTTTTCTGTATCATGTCTCTCTCGTTTGGTGGTACAGGTAGAAACGAAGCCAAGGTGCCTTCTTCATTTATATTATAATCCTCTCTTTCTCGTCTCGTTCTTATGCATTGAATTTGCTCGACGTGGTTCGCGTGCTTCTCGTTGCTCGACTTCGAGAATGATAGAAAGAGAAGAATATGCATATCTTTCTTTCATCCGTCTACCTTTTTCTTTCTCGTATTATATTTCGCTACATTTTCTACTCTATCCATTTATCTATCTATCTATCTATCTATCTATCTTTACTTAATCTCATTTTTTCCTTTTTTATTTTCACACTTTCATGGAGTATTTCGAATTTTTGGTTACTTATTTTCTTACTAGACACACATTTTAAGATTATTTCATTAATTTTGAACACGTTATACGTTCCGATCAGTGTTTAACTTTCAAGTGAATTTTTAAACTGCATAATCATATTTGAGCCGTTTATTTTGAAAGTTGCCTAGCTCCATTTATGTTTAAATCGAAATATTGAAGGATTTGCGTTTCAATGCAATTAAAAATATACGTACAAGATTCTAACGAGTTATACTGCTTAAGTGTATCTAAAGGTGTTAAATTTATAGTTCCTATTAAAATGGTGGCAATTATTAAATTAATAATATGCGTTTTCTAACCACGAATGGAATTAGGTCATTGTCAATATCAACAATTTGATTTGTTATAAAATTTCGAAGGGACTTAACTCCATTCAACATAATTTAAGATGCTTCAAATTGAAAAAAATTTATTTTACATTTCTTTAAAGCAATTCAGAAACATAATTCATGCGATTGAAAACATTTTTTAACTACATAACGCACAAAATTACAAACATAATCTACAAAATATTTTATTACTCATCTACGATAACCAGGTGCAACCGGAAAATAATACTTGACAAATAGAGTTAGGCCACTTTCAAAATAAACTGTTCATCATTCGGTTAATCTACAAATTTTCTTGTTACAAAATCTTCATGATTTTAAATATATTTATAACAAATTACTTCAAAATGAAAAGATCATGTAAAAATGTAACTACTACGGTAGCTAACTCGATTTTTTTGGAAAATGGAGTTAGGCCACTTTCAAAATAAACGGATCATTTATTTCTTTTTTATTCTTACTTTTCATCAAGTCTTATTTACCACTTTTTACGGTAACGTTAAAGAAATATTTTCAATTAGTAGACAAAGGTGGAAATCAGAGCCGTGTTATTTATCGTCAAGAGATAATTGTTCAATATATTTTACAAAGATTTTAACATCATCATTTTATCTCATACCATTTATTTATAAATAATTATCATTTCTTGTAATTTAGATTTTACAATCAAATAATTTTTATTTACATTATTATAGTTAATGGTATTTCCATTTTGACCATTAAATATCGTTACTGTACAGTATATCAGATTATTTATATTCTTATTACGCCTATTAGCATTTATTCATAAACCCTAGTTTAAAGAGATGATTATTTTTCTTGTTAACAGTCAATCATTATTATAATAATTATGTTAATTATTTAAATCGTAATAATACGTTATTGCTTCTTACGTAACATCATTCGTTTCTTTAGAGTTCTCTAGTTGCTAGAGAAAAACAGAAAGAAAGAAGAAATAAAAAAGAATAATAATAATTATAATAATATCTGTTCTCTTTTAATTTGGAGCCAGTCAAACGCTAACGACGCGAAAATAGACATATATGTACGTACATCGTATTATCCGTTGAACAACGATAATCTCACGAACGACAAGATTATCAATGGCGATGCACCGATCAAACAGGAGGACGTCATCGGCATGAGGACGAACCTGTACGTGCATTTTATAAAGCAAACGCAACTCTTTTTCCCCTCTCTCTTTTCCTGGTCTCCATCTCTCCACCTCCCCTCTTTCTCTCTCTCCCTCTCATTAATTAATCCCCTTTTAATGATAATGCCGCTACTTTTCATCGCTTCGAGAGAGTTTCGAATTTTTCGGAAACGAACGAACGAACGAACGAATGACGAACGAACGAACGACGAACGAACGAACGTTCCATTCGTTCATTCGTCCATCCATCCGATCTCGTTCGGCGAGTTTGCACAAGCGATAATTACACGCGCGATCTATTTAAAGACTCGACTACATCGGTGCACGCACGAGGGGTGGAACAAGGGGGTGAAACAGGGGAAAGATGGGTGGGGTAGGGTGGGGAGTATATGTAGGGCCTTTAATCCGCGTGGAGCTTTCATGAACGTTGAGAGTTAAAGAGAGATACAGAAAGAGAGTAAGAGGAGAGAGAGAGAGAGAGAGAGAGAGAGAGAGAGAAAGAGAGGGGAGAAATAGAGGGAGGAAGAATGTACACGTGGAAGGTTTGTGTATGCATCACATCGACGAGGAAATTGAACAATTCCCGTTACCGCAAGGCACACACAACGCATTATTTATCCCGGATAATAATGAATTGGTTCGTCAACGAGAAATGGCCGCTTTCCAGCGACGCTATCCGTCCCCTGGACCTATCTATACCTCCCTAACCCCCTCCCTCCTTCCTACCCCWATGATCCTCATCCTCATCCTCATCCTACTCATCTTTCTCATCCTACAATTCGCGTGTCTTCCCTTTTCTCTTTTCATAATCCGTTAATATCACACCAATGATGACATATCCCAAACGTTATGCGACAATTTGGTAATCGATCGATAACAGAGACATCGTTTAGACCATTCAGTTGGTTTCCTATTAAATTGTCATTTGGATATTAGGATTTTAGTATGCTCATTTTCAGAGTAATTAAGTTGACATTTAGGAAACGACGTTAAGGTTTGTTTATCATATGTTTTAAGAGGATTCAAATGTTTTTCTGAGGAGGTCGTGTCGGATAGTTTTTATTTGTTCATTATATTCTTACGTTTTGTTTTCTTTTACTTTTTAACAAAGAAATAAAAAAAAAAATAATTAAAATATGTTAAACTTTTGATATACAAATTGTATTTTTTTTTAATTAATTTTTTAATAACATAATTTTAAATTTTCATTTTATTGAATAAAATATAAATGTATTTATTTATTTATATATATGACTACGATGGCACCGTGCTAGATTTGTTTGGGAAGTTTGTTATTATTATTGATACAAAAATGATTGAAAGTAGACTATTGTCATTGCACTTCGTCGAAACATAAATTATATCGATATAAATAAATTAAAGATATATTTACCTACTGTCTCTTAAAATAATTCTACTTTATAAATATTTCAATAATTATGATATCTTTTATATTACAATTATATTATATCAAATATATTATAAAATCAATTCATTAAATTCTTTAACAGAGAATCCATTGTTATAATTATCAAGACAAATATGTTTGCGCGTATCAGATTAAATAAAATAAAAGTAAATTGTAAATCGTTTGGTTTGATAGGTAAATAATTCTCGAGAAATAATATGTAAAATAATACAACTTCACAAATATTTCAATAATTACGAGATTTCTTTAATATTTCATAAAATATTATCATATAAAATATAAATCGTGAAATCGAGTTTGTCCAATTTCTCAATTCAACTCAATGTCATAATTATCAGTAGAAATAAACTATAGAGAATAAAACAAATGAAATAGGTATAAATTGTAAATTGTCGGGTTCTGATAGGTAGAGTTCTCTGAACGTAATACGTTCTGATAATTATGATCTGTAGGAAGCAGAATACGAATCGGGTCTTTCTCGTCAGGATCGATGTGTATCACGGTAGAGCCTGTGCGTTTGTTCGTTCGATGGTATCGGAGAACATGAGAGGTAACAGCACCGGCACCAGCACCGGCACCGGCACCAGCATCAGCATCAGCATCAGCACCAGTACCAGCAGTAGAAACAGCAAGCAAGCAAGCAAGAGAGTATAGCAGTAGCACTAACAGCAGAAACCCCGTTGCTGTGCTGGGGTCACAGTGAAAACGGATAACAGCAACCATCCTCTACGTATACCACTAGCCCAACGGAATAGATTCATTATGCTCGTGACCAACGCAGCTATGTTTGCTAGTTTGAAAACAACTATTTCTCTCGGCAATCCTTCTATTTTCTCCTACTACTACTACACAACCTCACCTTTCCTCCCTTCTGTTCATCCCTTCGAGTACGAGTTGTTACTATAAAGCTTTCCTACAGATCAAAGCAAAGAGAAGCTAAGATAGATAGATAGATAAATAGATCGATAGATCAATCGATCCTTTTAGTTTGCCTTTCAATACCTTCTAATGTTTCTACACAGCATTGTAATGTACACAACCTATCATTTATCTTTCATCTTTATTTTTAGATTTTAATTAGGAAGTAGTAACATAAATATAATATATATTTATATATGTATGTATATATACTTCATTGTTTTGATTCAAATTAAATAACAGGCTGAAAATAGCTTATAATAATTTCTCTTAGGTAATTTCGTTTGCGAAAAATGCTACTTACGTTTGAATCGTCTGGTTGAAGTAGACGAGGACAGAATAAAGACACTGGTAGATGCTAATAGTCGAATAATAACAACGTGAAAAATGGCCGAGAACTTGAATTTATTAAATTTGATCATTCGCGAACGTATAAAGCTTCTTGGATTTTAAATATATAAACATATATTTTTATATTATATATAATATAAATTTATTTAATTTATTTATTTAGTATTACTATTAATTATTTTTTATAATTTTATAAATAAAATTCTTATATATATTTTTATATTGTATAAAAAATTATTTATTATTAAATAAACTAAATTACTATTCGAACAATGTAATAGATCGATAGATCAAACGATACCTTTAATAATTTCTGACGTTTCTATATAGAAAAACTTTCATTTATATCTTTCATGTTGTTTTCAATTCAATTAGAAAGTTCATAGATATACTTCAATTGTCTTACCTCGAATTGATATAATTGACTAATCGATAAACGAATAGAAAGATCGAGATTGATAATCGTATTTACTCTTTGATATACATATACGTTAATAGATATAATAGATAAATCGATGTGATCATATTTAATACAATAATTAACGTTAATAATTCATTATTTTAATAGCTCTACATCATAGCATAGGTATTGTATACATATTTTAGTCTGAAATTAGTTGATATAGGAGTAACGTTAATAATTTCACGAAATTAGATACGGTAATAACTACAAACTCTAATAAAGAGAAATACACGTAGATAGAACTGGAGGAGTAAATAAACGATATATATATATATATATATATATATATATATATATATATGTATCAAATATTTCATAAAAATTTACTTTTTTTTTCCACGTAATTAATAAAAAATTAAATGTGAAAACCATTGCAAAACAAAAAACCAGAAAAAAAGAATAAAAACTATTATTGAAAAACAAAATAGATGAAACGAGGACGTGATTCCTTAAATAAAGGATTTAAACGAGTGGGTAAAAAAAAAAGAAAAGAGAAATAAAAGAACAAAAGGTAAAAAATGAAAAAAAGAAAGAAAATACACGGAAAAAAACGAGAGAAAGGAAGAAAAATAAAGAGAAAAATAGAAAACGAGAGAGAAAGAAAGAGAGAGGAAAGCGAATTGTATCAACTCTTCGACGAGGGGAAGTAAATAAAGGAGATAAGTGGAAGGTGTAGTTTGTTTACGGCAGAGCGTAAAGCACAGGCCACTCGGTTGCCGGTGTAGGGTAAACAAAGTGATGCTGTGGTGTATGGCAAATGAGAAAGAGAGAGGGAGAAAGAGAGAGAGAGAGAGAGAGAGAGATTTTACTTTCGATCTCGTCGGTGCATACGATTCGTTAGAGTTAGTATGAGAAACCTTCTCGCATCTTCCTATAGTTCGTACCTCGTTGCACCTGTAACGTACACACCTTTTCCCCTTGCCCCACCCCCTCTTACCCTTTCTCACCGGGTTTTCTTCCCTCCCTACGTTCCTCTTTTACCTCTAAGCCCTCGACTGTCGACCTCTTCAAAACTAACTACTATTTACCCCCCCATTCGCATAACGGGGAGACAGGTAAAGCGTACACGCCGCATCCGAACAATGCAGTCGCGGTCGAGAGAGGATTTATTTGAATGCATTTTCTTTCTCTTTCTCTCTTTCTCTCTATACGAGTATATTTCTATGTGTTTGTCTGTGTTTAGAAATGTTAAGTATTTATAAGTGAGTATCCTACGTGTTTATATTTGAATAGATTTCTACTAATCGAAGATGTATCGTTTTGATTGAATATATCCTGTAAAGATATTATTTTGTATGTGTATGTGTGCTACATATCCTACGTGTAAATTGTAATAATCGTTTGTGATGAAAACTGTCAATTATTAGAATATACGAAAATGCACATTTTTAGTATTTAATAATTTGTCTCACTTTGTTCAGAGTGTTACAAAATTTTGTAATAATTATGTTTATTTTGTTTTATGAAAAAAAAAAAAACAAAAATAAAAATTGTAGTTACAGTTAATAGATAAATTTACATGGATCATCTGGTTATTTACTCGTATATGGAAATAATTAGAACCGGAATGGCAACGTATCTACCAATGACGTCTTCTGGGGAGCAAACCAAGGGCAGGGGGGAGTAGGGGCTCTGCATTATATCGGGCCCGGTAGGACGAATGTTTAGTCAAAATTGATGCTCCGTGTGTAATAAATTATGTCGATGGGAGACCGCGTCAGCGCAATGCACCGTACAAACATTGGATTAATAACGCGCCGAAAGCGTTCAATACCGAACGCGGATGCAGAGGAAGCTTTATGCGCCCGCTAACTTCAGAAACGGTTTGAAAATTTCAATTTACATGTTACATTCCGACACGTTTGGTTATCGTATTACTTTTATCCGATCAAATCTAATCAATTGTTTCTTACGATTATGTTTTGTTTTGTTTTCTTTTTAATATGAAGATTTTTAATTATAATATATAATCGAGATAAAATGATTTGAATGGGTCAGACTGTACGATATACACAGAGGGTGGTAATCGATTAAAACAAGTTTTATGATTCGGTCGATATTTAAACTGCTGCTGTTACTGGTTGCTAGACGATTACTCGTTTTACCTGATCGATAATTACGAAAGATAGATAGATAGATAGATAGATAGATAGATAGATAGATAGATAGATATAGATAGATGAGAGTATTTGGTAACGTGTGTACGAGTACTCTCAGAGGAGAAACTGAACTTTCTCTCTCTCTCTCTTTCTCTCTCGTTTCTCTTACTTTATGTGTGTTTGTGTATGTGTTTATGTGTATATGTGGATTCTCTTTCTCTGTGTCTACGTATAGCGGCCGTTGAGGATATTCGAGGTTTATAGCCGGGAGCGCTATCGCGACCAGACGAAACGAATGTCCCGCAGCAAGTGGGCAGTAACGTTTGACGAGCGGGCTAACCCTTTAATTGAGCGCAGTTTTACGATTTCAGACGTCGTTTTGGACAAAGGAGTCAAGAGTCCCGACGAACGTTTATATCACGACTCCGAGGAATCATTTCTAAAAGCACTCGAAAAAAGAGACGAACGTTATTTCTATTATCTCGTATTCGTAAGAATTTGCAAAGAATAATTCAAACGTCTGAATATGATATAAACGAATAGTTCAATATTTTCTACGATCAATTATAAAATCATTTTTCAATGAAACTTCAACAATCGACAATTTTTATTAATATCAATGCAATACTTAAATATTGTATATACGATAGATAGTAGATAAAAATATAAAGATATCCGTTTTAATCGTATTATATAATATATATAATAGTATAATAGTTATATTATTATTATATATATTTAATATTGCTTAATAAATATTTAAATATTACATCTGTAAGGTAGATAGATATACAGCACCAACAACAATCTTCTATACTACTCATATTTTTTTTCTTTCCATCTCTCTTACAGAATCATCCCCTTCGCAATTATCTTCCCAGCCTACCCTTCCCTCTTTTCCTATCTCCCTCGCTATCTCCTATCTTCTCCATGCTCCTTTTCTATTTCTTCTTCACTTTCTCTCTCTATCTCTCTTTATCTCTTTTTCTCTTTCTATTGTTTTCTCTTCTTCTCTTACAACGAAGGGTGCTTCGTCACTGTCCGTCATGTAACGCCTTTCTCTGTTTCCAAGCACGTGTACTTTGTTTCTTTCTCGTACCAAACTTTCTCTCTCTTTCTCTCTTTGGTGCATTCGATTCTCTCGTTGCCATAGGACTCGTTTTTTCCTTCTTTCTTTCTCTTTCATTATAATTTTTTGTTGTTGTATTTTCTATCTCTTTCTGTTGGTTCGTGACGTAGCTACGATATATCCACAGTTTTCGTCTCTTTCAACGCGACAAAGTACGATGACAACACGAGATCGTTCCCTTTCCCTCTCTTTGATAACAACCTACGCGCATAGTCGTACACGCATGAGAGTCCACGTCCCGTTTTACTTCATTAAGGGATATGAGTTTTTCTTCCACCCTCCTGTAGTGCGCACGCAATTCTATCTCTCTCTTTCTCTTTCATTTTTTTCTTTTACTCTTTGTTTATCTTCGTGTTTGTCCTCTGTTTCAGTCTTACCAATGCAACGTGAAACAATTCTCTTCTCATTTTTTCGTGAGGGTCGAATTCTCGAGATGAAAGCTACGTCTTCTTCTTCTTCTTTTTCTTCTTTTTATTTTTCTTCTTTAACCTTTTTCTTCTTTCTCTTCTTTTTTTTTCCTGTCACCTAAGAGAAAAAGAAAAAGTACCGGTTTTCATCTCGACAGTTTTCTCTTACTTTTTTCTTTCTTTCTTTTTGTTAATTCGTTTTTTTTTGCCGAGACTTTTATTCCTTTTAACTTGTTCGATTTTATTCTTCTACGATGTTACATAATCGAAATTTATCTGCTCGATTCTTCGTAGATGTCCAAAGATTATAGAGAAAATAGAGTGCGTAACTTTTCTATCAATATTTCGGCATGAACTAATGATGCGAGAGTAATGATTTAAAATAAACAAAAAAAAAAGAAAACCATTTATTTTCAACCATTATTAATGACAAATAAAAAGCAAAAAAATTAAAAACAAAAAACGGATTACGTCGGATAAAAATTTGTACTTACAATTGGTATTATTCGCGTGGGATGATCTCTCGTTGACGATTTGTCATTTTTCAATAACATTATTTCACACAGAGAGAAAATAAAAATAAATATATTATAGAAAAAAAAAAAACCAATAAAATGAGCTAGAGAAATCGATTTCGAATTATTAAAAATGATTTAAGAAAGTAAAATCTCTTAAAAATCGAAGAAACAATCCAAAATGCTCGTAACGTTTATTCTATTTCATAGAATTCGTTTCTATGAGTCGTTTCCATTCGCGTGTTCATGGTTGACGAACAACCTCCGGTGAACAGTATCGAGTACGGACGGACTTACGCGCAATTTCGCTTAGATTTTTCCAAAGCAATAGAAGTATGTAATGTATATCTATATATTTACACGTGCATACAACATACACATACACACATACAGACATTTACATATTTATATATATATACGAATCTGTGGCGTCTAGCTCGAATGTTTTTCGGTGTGCCGCGCGTACGGTAAAGTGCAATTTCGAGCGGGAAACGGCATGAGGGGTGAAAAACAGAGAACGCGTGCAACACAGAATGAGAGAGAGAGAGAGAGAGAGAGAGAGAAAGAGAAGAAGGGTAAGAGGGGAAGAGCAGTGGTAGTGAACGCGTACGGGTAATACACGGTGTTTCGACCCATCCAATTCGTCCGAATGAAGAACCGTTATACGAATTCGCATACGAGCGTGTACGAGAGAAACACCCACACACCTACACGAATATCGTTAATTCCGTCTGTAAAACGGCTCTACCCAGTTGGAATTTCGAAAATGCGTTGGTCGAGCAGGCCAGCCAGCCAGCTAACTCTCTACCTCTATCTTTATCTCTCTCTCTCTCTATCTTTCTCATGAACACATATACACATACAAATACACACACATATTCTCTCATTCTCTCTGTCTCTCTCTAAAATTCTCTCTTTCACTTATTCTTTCAACTACATTTCTCTCTTGCGTGTTCGTTTCTCCAAAATCAGCCAAACCGTTACCCCTCCCGCCGTACAGCACCTTCTCTTCTTTTTCTCGCAACCAGCACCACCATCCCCCGGGTCCATCAGCACTTCTTCCTTCTCCTAGTCTCCTCCGCCTCCTCCTCCTACCTCCTACGAAGTTTCAGTGTTAAATCCGCCGGTACAGCGCGTTAGTTTCGACTCTTTAACTTAATTACTCGCTCGTGCTCGTTCACGGGAGAAAAAACACCGAGAGGGAGGAGGGGTGAAGGGCTTTGGTTTCGAAAAGGTGGGTTAGGGCGAGAGAGGAGAACGGTGGGGAGGACGAGAGATGATCGAGAGGTAATTGACTATCGGCCGGGTAGACGGACGGCCCCTGTCGTTCAACGAAGGCCGCCGGAAGGACGAGTTTACCACGTGACAACAGGCCGCACGTGTGACGAGAGAGATAAACGCGAGTGTCGCAAACTTCTCAAAGTCCCTCCCCCTTAACCCCACCTTCTCATCTTTTCTCTGCTCATCCCTGCCTCGCTTACTTCTCCTTTTTCTTTTTGGTGTTTTTATTTTTAGTTTTTTAGTTGTAATCCAAAGTAACACATTTTTGGTCACTTTCTCTCTCTTTTTCTTTCACTTTTCGTGTGCTATCGTTTGTGTATCATTAATTTTCCTACCAATCAGCCTGCTACCGATTGGCAAAATCGTTAAACTAATAAACGTGATTTTATACATACATGTATGAAAGTGAGTGAGAGGGAGAGAGAGAGAGAATTATTATGCGTGATATAATAGAGAAGTAAAATCGAAATGGATATCGGAAGCTGGCCTGATAGTGGTGTCAGATTCGCAGGCCAATTGGAATCACATTACATTTGTTCACGTACGCCGGCTAATTACTGACCCCGTGGTGGATAATAATAATTTATTTTGATGAGTACGTTTTACGGATATATATGTTTGTGTATATATATAAGTATTTAAATATGTGTATATATTGATAAATTTCGATATTGAGATTTTCCAAAATCTGCCACACGCATTTTTAGAAAATAATTATTCTTACTGACTTATCATAATTATTCCTAACTCGTCTAAATGTTCGATTATTTAATGTTAAAATAACATTATTTACAAATACGATTTACTGAATTCATTTTAAATAAATAAAATGTATTAATGTATATTACTAGATGATTTATTAAAATATAGTAATCTTCATGAACTAGTCATAATTATTCCTAAGTTATTTAAATGTTCAATAATTTTATCCTCATCAGATAATACTTACAAAATTACGTATTGTCTAAATTGTTTGAAATAAATTGATTAAAAAAAAAGAATCTACGTCAATAGCACACAATAATTGAGATTTAATTATAAAATAATAATCCATCGAGAGAGAATAATTCTAATTATTGTAAACTCATCTAAACTTCGTTCGTGTCGATTTACCAACGATTATTTATTGCCAAGTAGCAACATTGTACTAAATGTACGATTTTCCATGCACGTTTTAGAGTCCAAGTACCATTCGATCGATCCCCTTTCTTTTTTGGGGATTGTTACAAAAGGGGGTTCTTTCACGGTAAAAAAAAAAAAAGAAAGAAATAAAAAGGGAGAGGAAAGAGAATCAGTAGTTCCTTTCATGATATAAAAAGTCCCAAAATTCAAGCAAGACAATGATCATTGTCAGCAAAAAAATAAATATACAATACCGAAAATCTTTGTAACTTACAACACCTATTTATTTATTCTTTTCTTTTTAATGCTGCTGTTATTGCAAAATAAAATGCAAAAAATAGAAAATAAAAAAGGAGAAAATATGATAAACGATTGAATATATCGAATCGTAGTTTAAAGTATCGACTCGAAAAAGATATACGTTCGATCTTCGTTCGAAGATCGCCCTTCCCATGAGTTCGAAGAGTACTGAGATCTCGTTTACCTTCGCCAGCAAGAGAGCTTCCACCTGTTCTGTACATACCGAAGGAACCTGTACAGTCACGCTCCTCGATTTCTCGTCTCGAGCCAACTATACTTACTATGCTTCGAATACTATATGTATATTCTATCCTCCTATTTATGGTACTTGGGATTCTCAAAAAATATCATTCAAATATGAATTGTTTCTATTATAGTTTTGTTTTGGGAACATTTAGTTAAATATACTTGCTTTTGATAATAAAAAAAATCGAAGTTTTGATATTTATACATATAAATATATATTTTTAATAATATATTTTAAATACACACACACATAAAATAATAAATTTTTAATAAATAAGACATAAATAATATATTTTTAATAAATATACTTTATGTACATAAAATATATACTTTTGTAAAATTTTATTATTAAAAGAAAATTTTTATAATTTTTATACAAATTGTATAAAAATATAAAATTCTTAATATTTTAAAAAATTTATATATTATTATATATAATTTTATAATTTTATGTGATCACTGTCTTCATAATACATTATATATATTTATTTATTAAAGCAATCATATATAGTTTTTGATTGTTTAATACAATGTTTATCTTTGATATGATAAAAGAAAGAGAGAAAAAAGAGAAATAAAATTAAGTTATTTAACTAATTAATTATCTAATTATTGATATATTACATATTGTTTATTCATTAATAATTTGAATAAAATATCAAGTGTAAACATAATCATATGCCATCGTGACTCAAGTGTTTATTTAAAAAATGCAAATAGTTATTAAATTCATTTTATGTAAAGGTAAGTCAATATCTCTGAGATAATTCAAAAGTTCGAAACTTGCCAATATTTTGTATATATTGTAAAACAAAACGAGAGAGAGATAGAATTTTCGATATAATGAGGATACTTTAACAACGTATCTTGTTAAAGAACTTCATATCAATAGAGTTTATTTGATTTTGTAACAATTATCCAAATTTAATTTCGTGATCATATCGTAATAATTGCAATAATATTAAAGAAATGATCTAACATAAGTGCAGACAAAAAAAAATGAATAAAAATAAATACCAAAATTTTATAAATTATGTTTAAAGTCGCGTGAAACGATGAAAAAGAGAAAAAGAGAAAAAGAGAAAAAGAGGAAAAGAAGAAAAAGAAAGAAAGTTTTGTTCTGCTATTCTACATTTCTTTTATATTTTTACATGATGAAAGGGAACTAGAATTATTTGAAAAATTCCTTGGGGATTTTTTACCCGTTAGATATGCTACTACAGTTTATGAATGAAATTTGTACGCTAAAAATAATAAATAGTTGAGAAGTTTTCTAATAATCCTCCAGAATATTCTCAAAGTTATATATATATTTTTATATTTTAACAGATGATTAAATACATCGTCAAAAAAATATATTCTACAAATTATTATAAATAAGGTTAACGATCTACGATACTCGTATCAATAAAATTAAACCCAACACACATCCACACACATATATACATATATATATATATATATGGTTTGTGATATTTTGTCAAATTGGAAATCGATCCAAAAAAATTTAACCCTTATGATCGACAACTGTCAAACGAAATATTATCCGTGCACATGTTGCACCCGAATAAAACAACAAACAAATAAAAAAAAATTAAAATAAAATAAAATAAAGAAATAAAAGAAGAATAAAAAAGGGTCAAAAACGTAAATACTTGAAAGCACGTAGAATAATTCGAGAATAAATCCTAAAGTCGAAGTTTTAGTAGTGGTCGTAACCTAACCAAAAAAAAAAATAGAAGAAGAAGAAGGAAAAAGAAGTAGAAGAAGAAGCAGGAAAAGAAGAAGAAGAAGAAGAAGAAGAAGAAGGAGTAGAAAAAGAAGAAGAGGACCCTTATCGCGTTCGAAAGAGGGTTTCGTGAAAGATGGAAAGCTCGTATTTCCCGTGGCAAAGGTCTGACGTTTTGCGACGCTTGGCCGATCGCCAAGGCGCGTTTTTCGGAAGAACGCCGCTCTAGAAAGGCTTCTTTAGCGTTGCTTCGAGCCGATTTTCGCGGAGAGAGGAGTCCTTGTCGTTTCCGGTAACGGATCTTGTCCTTCTAAGCTCACTAAATCTATGAAAGTCGAATATAAACCTTCCCATCACCTCCTCCTCCTCCTCCTCCTCCTATCATATATATGTTAGGGGCAATGTATTACTGTATTGTATCAAATGTCCTTTAGTTGAGCTGTATTTACAGCTTACAGGGAGGAGGGGGGTGTTTGAAATTTCTATGCTTTTTTTCACTTACATTATTTTCAGATGTCTTCCCCCCACCCTGTGCCTCACTTCATGTTCTAAATAAATTTTATAGATTGACCGAAACTATCTGGATATTCTATAGAATGACCTGGTATATATACCTGGTCACTATACACACATGTATACACACTATCGAAAAGTTTCGAATTTTTACGTAGATTACGTAATACATCTTTTGCTATAATATTATATTTTATTTTTAAATAGCTCTCGTATGAAATTTAATGTCTAACACATTTATAATTCACTTATAATGGTATCACAGAAAAAATTGGATATTATTAATAATAAGTATTAAAATGAAAAAGAAATAAATATTCTTAACACGTTCTGTGTGCCAAGCCCTTTTTACTTTACTCGTCATTCAGGCCATTTAAATTTGTTTGAACAAAATCAATCTTTACATGTAATTATTAATAATTGTAAATATAACAATTAAACAAACTTATGTGCTTGATTTTATATTATGCTTATAATATTTTAATAGGAATATTTTTCTACACAATTAAATTTGTTATAAACATATATTTTTAGTACATTAAATAAATATGTGTAATTGTAAGTGTAGCACCGGTGGTACACGTGGCACGGAACGTGTTAAATATTCTTAATATTCTTAAAGTAAAAGTAATTATAAAAGTGGAGTCACAATTGTTAATTTTTGACTATACATAAATTACTTTAATGTTATATTGAATAGCTAGGTTTTTTTGTTATATCATTCGGATATTAGATGTTTTACATTTTAGAAATCAGCAAGTGATTCTATAATTTGAACGGATAATGTATATGCGCGTACATGCATATTTATGTGGAGGGTGTTGAAAAGCGACTAGGGACTTTGATAACATGTAGTACTCAAATGTTTCACCAACATAGTTTCGATTGACCTTGAAGGAGTTTGAGTAATCCTCAAAGTTTCCTAACGATAGTAACTTATGTAACTTGTTTCCGTTCATCTTTATAATATGTTACAAGGATCTTATAGATAAGATTTTAAATATAATTTGTGTTTAAAAAATTTGATTATTTTTTAAATAAACCTTTTTATTATTATAAAATTTCCAAATGAAAAAAGCGAATAAAAATTGACAAATCAAGTATGGTAAAAAATTGTTCAACTCGTTGCGAGTATTTTTATTTTACAATTACTTTATTCATCTCCTTTAAATTTTGAATCCTTTTTATTAACAAAAATAAGTTTTGGAAAATATCTTAGTAATAGAAAAAATTAATAATATTGCACATACATTCTAAATCGTAAATCCTTTTTTAAACTAACCCATACATAAATATATCTATGTGTATATGTGCAAAGGAAGTAACCGTTGATATAGGATCGAATAAACCGATCGTTGGATGTTTTTCGATGGTCCAGTAGTCAGCTTTAAAGTAAACGTTCGAGGTAACAGTTTAAAAGGGCAGCACTTTCGCCGCCATGATTCCTCAGTTTATCTGTTTCGCGACATTTAACGCGACTCCGTGAAAACGTTTTCCTTCTGGATTCGAGAATGGAAAGAGGTGGAGGAGGAGGAAAAGGAAGATGAGGAGAATAAGTACGAGAAGAAAGAGGATATAGAAGAAGAAGGTAAAGGAGTATAAGGAGGAAGTTGTGGAGAGGAAGGGGGAGGGGAAGGATACTGAACGACCCTGAAAAAGGTGCTCGACGTTCTCTGCCTCCATCGAGCAACCATTCTGAGATTCTGTCTTTGAAAAGACGACCCTCATCCCTCTCTCTCTTTCTACCCTTTCTAGAATAGAAATTGAAACGAATGTTTTAAAAAGTAAAAAAAAAAAAAAAGAAAATGTATGAACGAACAATGAAGAGAATGTTAAAAAAAGAAAAAGAAACATACAAAATAAAAAAGAAAAAAAATATAAAAAAGAAAAAAAACAAACACACCGTGCACAAATACCAAAAGAATTTAATTTATTTATACCTGCCGTTGTTAATTCGTATTAATCTCGACTACTTATTTTTGGACATTTTGTTTCAAACTTTTTTTTCTCACGTTAACGTAAAATGATTTTTACGAAAGGTGGGGGTGGGCTCTATTTGTTTACTCAAATTTATGTTACGGGAAAAATGGTATCCTTCTTCTTCTTCTTCCCGCTAACTTGTTCGAGTGTCAGTGGATTTCTTTGGCGACAAAAATGCTGAGAGGGTAGTAAATCGATAACTCGTTTCGTTTCTGTCCCCCCCCCGCCCCCCTGTATCGCCCTTTTCATTCACTCTCTTTTTTTTCTCTCTCTCTTTTTCTTTTTTTTCTTCTTCTTTTGTTCTTTTGTTTTCTCTTTGTTATGGTTGTCGAATTTCATTACGATGAGATCTCACATTTGGGAAGGGGGGACAATTAACGGTAGGAAAACCACGGCTTACCGCTAATTAATTACAGATAATACTATTTGAAGAGAGAAATTCGAATTAGCTATTTTCTCATTTGGGAAAAATCATTTCTAATGATCTTGTTCGCAAAAAATGTGTCTCATCGTTTTAATTTTTTTTCTTTTTATTATTCGTGTTTTCTCAGGTATAGAACGGCGAGATCGAAGAGAAATAGCAAATTAATGGTAAGAGAGAAAGAGAGAGAGAAAAAGGACGGAAGAATTTGTAAATGTTTAGCAAATTTTGTGAAAAAGAATTTTTTTACATGAATGTTCGAAAATAAAAGTCATAATAATGGTACAAAATTAATTATTGAATTTATTTCTATTTGGTATATTGTTTTTTTTTTAAATAAGTATTACGAAAATATTTGTTGAAAGAAAAAAATTGACACGGTGTTTTAATTGCTTTGAAAATTTAATAATTGTATTTTCGATAAAAAATTAAAATATGTAAAAAATAAATAGAAAAAAAAATCTTTACGTAATTTACGAATGAATGAAAAATTTTTTTAAATAATTGATTTATCTATTATTTTCATCTATTGGAAACTATCATAAAATATATAAAAAGTTTTACAAATATCTATTATAATCTATCTTTTCATTATAATCTTAAACTATTAAAAAATATTCTTCAGATATCTACAAACATATCGATCGATTAATCTATCGATGCTGTATAATAATAAAACAAAATAATTAGTAATAGCAGATCCAGAGAGAGAATAAAACTATTTTTTTCCAATAACTATCTTTTTTTTTTCACCTATCTAAAAAAAATTGCATTTCCTCTATACAATTATAAAATACCTTAAAAAAAAAAAAAATAAAATAAAATAAAAAAAAAAACAGAAAAAATATAGAAAATAAAAATACATAGATATGTAGATATAACCACACTGACGTGCTATTAAAAATAATATCATCGATAAAATACTCAAAACATTGAATACATTTATATGCATCTATCTATCCATCTATCTATTTACATACATACATACATACATACATACATACATACATACATACATACATACATACATGCATATATACATATACATATACAGATGTATAGATGTATTCAATGTTTAGAGTATTTTATCGATAGATATATAATATGTATGATATTATAGAAACATCCCCATAACAAACGTCCCCACATACGTCTGTTCATAGATAGATACATATATACATGCACGAAACTATCGACTAGAGAAGGTAACTAGAGAACTTTAGAATATAACAGTAGTAGTAGTAGTAGTAGTAGTAGTAGTAGTAGTAGAAGTAGTGTCGTAGTAATACTAATAGTAGTAATAATAGTAGTAGAGAAGCGAGCTGGAGCGGGTTCGAGCGGATTCGAGCGGACTCGAGCAGAGTACGGAGTCCGATGTTAGCGCGATCGATACGACCACCCACCCCCTCCTCATCCTCCTCTCATCCTCCTCCACCGTTTCTCCCATTCTCCTAGCCGGGCCGATTTTTTTCCCTTCGACCCTCGCGCATGCGCATAACCCCGTACAAGATAGAACGACAGAGAAAGATGAGAGAGCGAGAGAGACAGAGGAAGAAAGAGAGGGGGTGAAATGGTGAGAGGGTGGGAGGAGGTGTGAGGGGAGGTTGGCCAACGAGATGGGTGGAGGAGTGAACAGGAGGGATGGCAGTGGCGATGTCGAGGGGTGTTGTGGGACGGAACGGGGGTTGCCTTCATTATAGTTACGCTCTCTTGCCATACCCCCGGCACACCGGCGTTCCAAGTAGAAACTCCCCGGTACTGGTGCTTCCATCGGTGCTGGTACTACTATCGTTGCTGTTGCTGCTGTTACTGCTGGTGGTGCTGCGGCTGCTGCCGCTCCAGGCCACGCCAATACCAATTTTCGAACGCCCCGACGCCGAACCAAATCCACCTACGGGATCCTGGAATTAGGGGAGAATGTACCAACTACGAATATATCTATATATATTTATACACACATACATGCATATACACATATATACACAAGCCCGTGAACATACACATATATATTTAGATATATTCTGATATGTAGACCTGTTTTTCGCTATCTTTCTCTCTACAAAATCTACCTAACTTGTCATCAATGTCAAAGTTCATGAAAAATATTCATTAACCAAATGTATTATATTTCATTTATTTTTATATTTTTTCTTTTAATTTTATATTCATTCGAGTATTTACATACTTGATATTCAATGATACTATACTATTATCTTTAATATTATTATGTAAAATATAAATACACACACGTGAATACCTGTAAGATCGTCAAGATTTTTCATCGATCAACAGACACCTCAGTAGTATTCGATGGATGTTCCTTTGTTTTTATATTATCTGGATGGGGGTTGGGAGAAGATGGTAGGTGAAGGGTACTGATAAAATAGATAGTAAAATATATAATATTATTCATTGTAAATAGGGTCGACGACCGATGGTATTCGCGTCGATAAACCAAAACCGATTTAATGAACGGGTAGTGGCTGAGCATCAAACCGCGTCAGTCTGCTTTTCTCTTGCTATCTGGCTAGAGATATACGTAGGTATTAAGCCACGTGCAAAATAATGCATCGTCGTGGTGATGTCCACAGCTGTAGCTGCTGCCTGCGCAGCCTGGACACGTTACTGTGAGTTCGAAGCTATTCCATTCTGCCATCCTCTATTTCTCTCTCTCTCTCTCTCTCTTTCTCTTACACAAATACATACAAACACACACACCTATTCTTTTCGTCTCTCTCTTTTGCCCTCTCGAGCTCACTTCTACATAAGTGGAGGACGGTCACACGCATAGCCGATAGTTTCTCGACGTCCTCTCTCTCTCTTTACTTAGGGGTTATATTTAGGTGAACTCTGGTATTATCCAACGAGTATAGAAACGGACATACAGACAGCGAACGTCGTGGAGAGTGATTTTACCATCTTGTCCGTTAAGTCCAAAGCCAGTGTAACCTCCGGCACACGTTCGATAGATCGATAACAACAAGTCTCGCAATGATGCTCGCAAAATCAAACGAACCTTCGACACTTCATCTTTTAACTATCCAACCGAAACACCTTCAATCAATCCTATGAATGATCAATGATTCATCCATTTATCTAATTACGATGTATCGAGTACTTCTTTTTTTTTTTCTATTACGTTTTCATACACATTCGTTTATTCATTTATATTATTATTATTATTATTTGCTTTATTGATCGTGCCACGGGAATTTATTTTATTTTATTTTTTTTTCAAATCGCATGATCAAAGTCTTTTGACTTTTTTAATATTTCATTTTTTTTTATTTCTATTGTTTTAAATACGAACGAAGATTTTTTTATTAGTTGAAAACGTTTAGGGTAGCTTTTGATTGTTACTTTGCTCAATGATGTGTTATGATTTTTATTGTTTTTTTTTTTTTTATATTTTATTTTTAGTATCAATTGTATGTATTTTTGTTCAACTTTGTCTGATATTTTATTATGAATTATCGTTGTTGTTACTTTTTCAATTTTCTAAGTTTGTTTTATTGTTAGAGTCAGATTCTAGAGTAGAATTGTATCGATCGTATTTTCTTACCAGCATTTTCGTTCGACGTTCTCGCTCGTCGTTTGTACTACGTAGAATTTGTGGTGTCCGTCTCGATAAATCGATACGTTCATCCCGAACGCGCTAAGAGCATCAAAGGGAAAGAACATTTCCCGTGTTATTTCGAGATCCGATCGATTCTTCGACGAACTAAGTAAGCAAGTTGTATATAAGAAAGTACACGAAAAGGAATAATTGTCCAAATTATCTCAACAAACATTTTTTCTGATCTTTTTTATTACTCCATATTTCTTGTCACTTGGTAAAAACACTAAAGTTAATTTTCTATTTTTTATCTAGAATTATTTTGAGATTGTTTTAACAAATTGTTAAGAGAAACTTTCTATCACACGTTCTTTAACGTTTAAAAAACAAATAACATAATATGATTTCTATAGATAACAAAAAGAAAATGTTTGATTAGTATAATAATAGTGTTATCAAATATCAAATATTTTTATTCTATTTATATTTGAAAGTATCTACGATTTAGAACAATATTCAATATGCATACTTCATTAATCCTTTGATAAGAATTTTCGTATCTATCTTAAAATAAAAGAAAACAGATATTTTATAACAAATTTAAATTCGCAAAAATATAAAACAATATATATACACATAATTATTATCAACTATCTAAATTTGGTTTATATAAATGATATCGATCTAATCTGATTCTTTCGAAAAGAAAAATAATCTGCGAACATATAGAAAGCATAGAATAAAATATGATTATTATCTAAACAACATACTAAATATATATAAATTAACTCATTCTTATCTGATTATCTTAAAAAGATCGATTAATACTTCATAAAATTATTGTTACATGTGATTTACATTAAAAAATAATATTAACCAACGCCCACTCTGAAAAAAAATAAAAAAAAGCAAAATAATTATAAAAAAGATTAAATTAATGAGATACGACGATTTAGTCGACGTTCGTACACGTCCGGTAGTGTTCGTTTTCTCCCTCTCCTCCCTTCCTTTTTTGTATTATTTAATTCGTACATTGCGTTGTAAAAAAGGAATAATACACATACAGAGACACACATACATAAAAATACGATGAACGTCAACGCAAAAAGTCGCTTGTGATTCTCAGCAAATGGCTTATTCGCGTGACCGCCAAAAGCACGAGGGAGAAACGAAAGAGGAGAAAGCTTTCCTGGGGGTATGAGGATGGAGAGGGACGGTGGTGGAAGTTTGCAGAGAAAGATATAGACAAACAACACATACGCACGCACACACACACGCGCATATATAAACACATGCATAATATACACAATATCTTCGATTCGATGGAATCTCGTAAAATTCCAACATTAAAGTCCTCAAATTTTTTTCTCTAACTACGAAAAATACAAAATAAAAAAATATCCGCGCATTTAGCGAATATCGGTTCGATCGTAACACACGTGTACACATCTATGGTTTATTTTCTGATTTTTTCTTTTTTCCTTTTTTTCCTTTTTTCTCCTTTTTTTTTTATATCGGCGGCAAACTTCATCGTTCAAAACTCTGCGTCTCAAGGTCACGTGATCGACACTGCCGAAGCGCCACACAACGTTCCTTCCTTCCTTTCTTCCTATCTTCATTTCTGAATCTTCTTTTTTGATATTTGTCATATATTCTTTACGAAGATATAATACAAATGTTATATCTGCATAATAATGCATATTATTTTTTTCTAATATTTCAATTTTAATTATGCAAATAAATAAATCAGTCTATTTGGGAATTCGTCGGGCGATTTTTGTTCAGTAATTTTAATATTTATAATATTGAATATTGTAAGATCAGTTTATTTTAGTTTACAGCGAAGAAACTAATTATGAGATTTATAATAAATTTTTCTATTTTATTGTCAATATATAAATTGTACTTTTTTTTCCAATAAGATGAACAAATAGAAGGTTTAAAATTATCGGAATAAGAAATCTAAGCGCCATATTGGTTGTTGTAGGTTAATCAGTTATTTCAACAATATGAATTAATACGATTGACAAAGCAAATAAATGCATGTTTAGTCAGATATATTAAAAGTTGTATGAGTAGTTGATAAAATCAAGTATTTATACACTTACATGTATGCTTAGAAGGAAGAAATTTTTATTTTTCCGTTCTGACCCGCTACCGAGATACAACGGCAGCCATTTTGTTGGCGGCAGAACACGATATGACGTCACGTGGCCTACATGATAACCCCCGCCGCTGGCATCGCTAGCAAACGACCAACGATGATAGCATTTCGCGGTTCTTCCTTCTTGCGAAAGAAGCAACAAACCTACTACGAAACTTTGCTTGCGCGAATGTTTATGAAACCTTTTATGTATACCTATATATATTTATACATATATTGGTACAAAGATCAGAGTTTTTATCTTTATTGGCGGGAAGTTTAAATAAAAATTGATTAATTTAACGAGAAAATGTTATAACCTCGAACTTTTCGTAGTATTATTCGATTATTTGATGCACGAACAAACACAAACACAAATAGACAATAAAATGGAATGAAAAATAAAAATGAATAAATATAAGAATTGATCGATAAATTGATAGAAAATTCAATTCGATTAGATTAATTTTAAAAGCTTTGACATCGTTTTACGATCGAGTGTGAATCACTATCGTCAAGATTATCGATAGGCATGGCTAAAAGATAACGAAGAGATTAGAAACGACGTAGTATGATTCGTCGAATCAAATATCAAACTTTCCAAGCATACTTATTATACTTAAATACTTAGTATAACACATGTATGCGATCTATGAAAAAGGAAACATATTAATCTAATACTAGTTTTAATTGAAATATATTTAAAAAATATATATTTAATAAAATTAAAACATTCATGTTTTTTTTCTCTTTTTTTTTTTTTAGCAAAATATGCAAATTGTGTTATTCATTTCATTATTTCTTCAATGAAATAAAATTTTGATATTTTTTTAATAAACAGCAAAAATTATACTTAATCAATTTTATCCTATTGAATAACATCATGTTCAAGTTTACTTTAATTTTGTTGTTATTCATACTATTCGTACAGCGAACGCATTAATACTCGGGCTTGTATTAAACATAATGAAACATGTTCTCTCACTACCCACGAGTTTGATTACTTTCTTTGTACCAAATGAAAATGAATAAAATTGTAAAGTGAATGTATTATCTGTTAACGCTAGAAATAAGATAGACACACTTCTGCAATACTGATCTTTTGTTATCAACGATAATGGTTTCTATGCATTTTCCAGCTATCCGAACAAATCCTAAAGTTAATAAAATATAATTCAATTAAGAGATAAGTTATTTAACGCGATTATATTTCTCTTAGAAAACTTTTATTCTACGATTATAAATTTTTATTTTATTTCAAATATTAAACAGGAATAATTGAAATAATTTCTGAATATTTATGAACAAATGATAAATCTATTAAAGACAAATTTATGGCTAATTTATTTTGTTGTATTCTTAGAATATAATTTTTGGATTGATCATCTGTAAACAATTTCAGAATTTTTACGAGTATGGGTTGAAAACTTTTCATTCTTACATAGAAAAATTTTTTCTATCTCTGGGGTAATCTTTTCGATTCATTCTCGTATATTTAAATAATATTAAGAAATTATTTATTTAACCGTAAAATACTAAATATTTTTAATAATAGGTAGAAAAATTATTTATTTACATACAAAGTAACGTAACGAAAAATTTTGTTTTTACTTATTCGACGTAGAAGAATAAAAAAATCTGCGTATTTATTTGGATAACCTTTTCGTAGATTCAAAAAAAAATTAAATAAATAAATATATATATATATTATAGAGGTCCATTTTTTACCACGTGCGAATATTATTCTGTAATAGAATAAAATTGGATCGTTGGGTTAATTCGTTTCACTCGAGTGATACGCTCAGTAAAGTGCAGTACGAGAAGGGTGCGTCACCGATTTGTTGGCCTTCGCCGAGGTGACTAAACTCTTTCCAGTACTCTTTGAAGAAATTATCGACGATTCGCACAAGACCGGTAGTTTTATCTCCATTTCGGAGAACTTATTTCGAAACGGTCGAATAATTTCTCGAGTACGGCGTTTTTAAACGAAAATTTTATTCCGACTAATTTCTCTTTTTCTTTCTGTTTATCTTATGAAAAGTATAAAAAAAAAACAAAAAGAAAGAAAAAGAATCAACCCAATAACTCAACGTGCAGAAGAAAAATATATTGATTAAGTTAATTGCAAGAAACTGTTTGATTCAGGTAAAGATTTTCGAAAATAGAACAAATTTGGTCGATCGATTATTCGTCCAATGAAATTATTTATAATTTACTCTCTATTTTCGAGGAATTGAAATTACTAAACACACTTTGTGAGGTTATTTCGTTCTCTAATACAATTGGTAATAGGTTTTTGTATGATTAATTAATTAAATAAAAAAAAAATAAATTAAAATATTTAGAAACTAGTTTTGTTTATTGTTATTAATAAGTTCTAGTTCTCTATTTTTTTTCTCTTTTGTGTATATAGAAATCTAATTCGTGTCATAATAGCTTAATAATTAAATAAAAATGTCACACACACACATAATACTAAAATATAAGTGAGTACCGTACAAAACAAAAAATTATATTACAATAGAGTACTTGTATAATTTTATTTCTTAATAATGAATATACAATATTAATACTCGTGATTGATCAATTATTTGTTAATAAACTTTCACACAAAACGTTTTTCATATAATTAAAATCCAAAATCAGTCCAATAAATAATAATAATAATAATAATTAAATCGTCCTATTTAACAGAGGACTCCCTTCCAAAAAATTAATACAACTATAAACAATATATTTGTAAAAAAATAAAAAAATATCATCCGGACAAATAAATAATTACTTACTCATCCTGTTGAACGAAGTTCCCGGTGACTAACGTAACTGCAGATAATCTATTCGAGGAATAGGTGAGTTTATAAACGTGAAGAAATAAAGAAGTGAATCTAAAGAAAAATAAGAAGAAGAGAAAGAAGAAATAGAAGATGATGATGATGATGTAGAAGAAGAAAAAGAAGAAGAAGAATAAAAGGAAGGTTACAGAGCTCGTAAGAATCGAGAGCGCTGCGCAGAAACCGCGGCGTGTCGGCGTCATCGTGGCCTCATCGACCTAACCTACTTTGTCGAGGGACACCCGCACGAACATACGACGACGACAACGACGACGATGACGACGACAACGACGAAGACGACGACGACAACGACGACAACGACGAAGACGACGACGGTGGCGCCGTTATTCGAGGACGTTCAACGGCGACGCCAGTAAACTCATGTAAACTATTGCCGTTCACCAATGTGTCCTCGTTGAACTGCCACCAATAATATTTCTCTTGTCTTTTTTCATTTTTTCTTTTTCTTTTCTATTATATCTCTATTTTTTTTATTCAAATATTTTAAATCTCGAATATATATTAGCTTTTTTTATATAGATTTTTTTAATCTACAATCTGAAGTTGTAGGAAAAAAAGTGTCGGCCATATTTGTTCGCTATTTAATACGTTACGCAATACTTTCAACAGTACCAGGGTGGATCTATAACCTAGCGTGGGTAGCTTGCCAAGAACGAAAGAAGGATCTTTTAGTTTGATAACGTTGGTAATTTTTTTTATTCCAAATTTATTAATTATATATATTTTTTTTTAATATACTTAATATTATTTTTGAAACACGAAAAATTCATATATACGATAACAATTATATTAGGTTATTCGATAAGTAATTTGCTATAATTTTTAATATTTTCACTAATATTAATATCAAAAAAATAACTTAATACTATAATTTAGTAAAATTTAATTAAAATTGTTCGGATTTTCAATAAATAATATTTTATATATTTTATTGGAGATTTCTTTATTAAGATATCTCACTGATACATCAATGTACATAATTGTATTATTTCATTATAAACTTACATAGTAATATTGGTGGTATAAAATATGAAAAATAAAATTAATGGGAACAATTTGGAAAATTAGAAGTTACTAAACGGAAGGTCCATGGTGTTATGAAAAATCAAAGACAAAGATACGACGATGTTTGCGGTTAGTCCTGTCCAAGTCTTTTCTTCCGCGACATTAAGTACAGCAAAGTAACCAACTCTGTTCGGAAAACGCGCCGCAAGCCTGATGCGACTTCTCTCTCTCTCTTTCTTTCCCTCTACTCTCTTTCTCTCTCTCTTTCCCTCTCTCTTTCCCCCTCTCTTTCTCACTCTCTATTCTGACTGGTGCTTGAGTCATAGAATGAATCACATTCTCTCTGTTCTCCGTTCTCCGTTCTACATACGGCAAACGAACCAAAGAGTTTCACGATTCCCGTTGCAGTGCCATGAACATACCTCGTTAGAACACGTTATAGTTGTAAAGGATGAAGTATAAGAAATAAGAAAAATTTTATTAAAAAAAAAAAAAAAAAAAAAAACAGAAAAAGAAGGAAAGCAAATAATCAAACAGAAAATAATAATAAATTAAATAAGACGAGTGGGAAAACAAAAATGTAAAATAATAAAGAAAGAATATTTAAGGTTGTTGGTTCTTCGTCCAGAAATTCGGCTCGTGAAAGCAATGGGCTGGCCTAAATTTAGAAAGTAGCCAGCAAAGCAAGTAACTTCTCTAGCCAGCTAGAGCAGCAACTTTCATCCGATGTGCCAAGATGAGAATCGGCTACGTTCCTGTACTATTCGGCGGCCATTTTTGTTGAAAAAACTTTTTACACCGTCGCGATTTTGCTTTTTTTTTTTATTTACAACAGAAACAGAACGTAGTTAAAAATAAAGAATACTAGACAAATATCATTACCACGCGTATATTAAATATTTACATATGCATTTGCGTTACGATAAACCAAATAAGAATATATTATACACGTAGGAAAGGTAAGTGCCCGAGTACGTGGATGAAGACCCTAGGCTTTTGTTATGAACAAGAGAAGTGGATCGGTCCTATCAGGTCTAACTCAAAACCCTGACAAATAATAAATTATGAATTCGTAGATAGGATGACAGGGACGGTACCAGGGGAACGGGACACGTTCCTGTGTTTTCGACAGACACGCGATATTAAAATCCTCCTCGAGTGTCTTTTTCGTCATATTAAATTTCCATCAATGCCTCGTTCAAGAGGGACGCGCCGATCCATTATGCTCGAGTGCCGATTTTACCCAGGAAAAATCAACTTCTACATATACTACATTCGTATTTACGTACGAATATACGCGGCTTGTCTTTCTATCTCTATCATTTTCTCTTTTTCTCTTTCTACCACACTCTATCTTTCTCTGTCTAACTCATTTCGTCTTTTTCTGTCTCTTCTCGCGCGATGTTTAAATCGAGTTCAACGAGCGAAACACGATCGACTCGAAAAGATATGACTCGAGGAGTCGATCGTCCATGAAAAGGATCTCTTTCTATTTATCTTTCTCCTCCTCCCCCTTTCCTTCTCTCTCTTTCTCTATCTATCTATCTATCTATCTATCTATCTATCTATCTATCTATCTATCTATCTATCTATCTATCTATCTATCTATCTNTATCTATCTATCTATCTATCTATCTATCTATCTATCTATCTATCTATCTATCTATCTATCTATCTATCTTTCTTTCTTTCTTTCTTTCTTTCTTTCTTTCTCTTGGTGGAGAGTAGTAGAAGGACACGATAAACGAACGTGCAAGACGAGTTTCTTCCTCGGGAAGAGGAAGAGGGGGAGAGGCAAGTGGATCGTTTATTAAAAATAAATTACTGCGACGAAGCTATTCGTTCGAGATAGAAAGAGAGAGAAAAGAGCAGAGATGCCGACCGAATGTCTTTGAGAAAGCCCCTACGATCATCGTATGGACGATGGAAAGTTAGAAAGAGAGGAAGAAAAAGAGAGAAAAAGAAAGAGAGAGAGAAGCAAAGGATGATAACGACCAACAGCAAAGACCAAATGGAGGAAGAAGAAGAAGAAGAGAAAGAGATGGAAAAGAAGTAATGAATATAAGCGGGAGGGAATGCAGGAGCGTAGAGAGAAGCGACGCGTCGTAGTCGTTCGAAGGACGAAAGGTGGGAGCATCCTTTGAAACCGGTCCTTCCTCTCGGACCACTGCTCGCTAAGTCGTGAAGCACAGAGAGTCCACCAGAAGAAACCATCTCTTCTGGTTTCTTCTTAACATTTCGAACCTTTCTGTTCTCTTTCTATCTGTAGGAATACGAAAATATCCTTGTTTTTTTTTTTACCGTTTTTCTATAAAAAAAAAAGGTTTCATGTCAGAGTTAATAGGAAGTTTATAGGAAAAGAAAGAAAGAAAAAGAGTCAATTTGGTGATATAAAAGCAAGCAAATGTAAACGACGATGAAGGGCGCTTTGACGTGAGGATTAGGGGGTTAGTGGGTAGGGGTAGGGGGGAATAAAAGGGGTGTTACGAAATGGGAAAGAATCGGAACGTAACGCTCGTGCGACCGATGCTTCATCGGCGCACTCACAGGCGCCGATCATTCAATCTAGCATGCAATCGTGCGACCGAGTAGAACGAGACGAGGACGAGGCGTGGGTGCGAAAGAAGACACACGGTGCGGACGATCGTCACGGCCTCGAACAACATGCCATACCATGCCATGCCATGCTATATAACCCTGCTATAACCATACCATGCTATGCCATGCCATGCTATGCTACGCCATGCCAGGCTACGCCACGCCAGGCCAGGCCAATCCGGGCCCGACAATTGACACGAAAAATGGTTCGACGTGACGACTATCATGCTAGTATTTGTAGTAGTAGTAGTATTCTCGCGTTCCTCTACCAGTTCCCTTGATCATCTTGAAATTGTATCTGTGAGTAGCGTCCTTCTTCGAGCCGAGTAGGCTGGTGCCTTGGTTGCTTGTTTGCTTGCTGCTAGCTTGCTTGGTGTGGAACTCGCTTGACGATGCCTTTCCTTCTGTCTTTGTCATGCAAACGCTTGCTTATGGGACTGAGCGAGCGAGAGAGAAAGCCAGATATAAAGAGAGGGTGAGAGGGAAGGAGGGAATAAAGTAGAGGCAAGAGAGTGCCTGCCAGCCAACCATACTCTTCTTTCTTTTGCTTCTCATTGCTCTTTCTTTCATTCTCTCTCTTTTTATCATATATATACATGCTTACATATATGCGTGGGGAGGACTCTCGCGCCTTCCTCCTCCTCCTCATTCCCCTCGTCGTCGTTCTCCACTTTGGTCGCACGCGTATCTACCGTCTCTGTCTGTGCGAGGCTTCTTTCTCATGGCCCGATGCCAGTCTCTCCTGTCTCGGTCTACCCAACGTACCGATGACCTCCCAACCTTGTCTCGTTATAGAGTCCCTCACTGCACTCCTCTTCACCGCTTCATCCTCCTCATCCACCCCATCCTCTTTCTCGGACGAACGATCATTGCGCCTTTCTTGTCTCTATTTTTCCCCCCTTTCCCCTTCTTTCGAGCCCATCCCACCTCACCGACCTCCTTCTCTCTCTCTCTTCGAGCCACTCGCCAATCCTTCCCACCCTCCCCCTTCGTTCCCCTCACAGCAACCCAACATCAACTCTTTCCTTCCCCTCATCCCACTTCTCTTCCTTTCATTCCAGCATTTGCTTCTTCTTCTTCTTCTTCTTCTTCCTTTTCGTGTTCTTTCTTTCCTTCCATCCTTCCACCCTTCTTCTTCTCTTTCTTCTTGTTCTTTTTTTTTTTGTTCTTTTTCTTCGTTTCGTTGTTTTTGTTCTTTTTTCTTGTCTATCGACTACTCTACTCGCGCTCTAAGTTTTCAAAGTAACTAACGGTAAATCCCCGTAGCATGGCGCGCGGCGCGTAACCAACCAAGCGCGAGGAACGGCGTGGTGTGGTGTCTTTCGACGATGGCTAAGAAACGTCACGTAGACAACTTTTATTAGTATAACTATTTGTTATATTAACAATTGGAAGTTATGATTTTATGGGTTAAACCTGTTGATAAGTTTTATATTTCGAATTTTTTTTTCTATAATATTTTTTTCGACGACAATATTAGGAGGACCGAAAAGTAATCAAAATATTTTCAATGAGTTCACTCACATTTAGTTTGTGTCAATAAAAAATCGAAGGATTTTTTAAAAATGAGAATTGAACATTTGCCTTTACCCACAGCAAAAAGTATTAGAAAATGATGGAAACATTTTTTATTGATTAGCATTTGAAATTTCTTTATTAAATAAATATTTTCTGCAACGAAACCAAATTTTGATTACTTTTCGGTACCCATAATAAAATATTTGAAATAATAATTTAATGATTCGTCAATATTGACGAAAGGTTTTATGTTTTCTCGATATAATTTAATGTTTTACTTATAAAAACAAAAAAATAAAATCGCTATATCGGTAATATCTTTCAGAGAGTCATATTTAACGTGATACTTTCATTCCCTAGTTTTCCTTATTTAAGTAAGTTATATTTAAACGTTTTTGGGAAACAATTACAACGACAATAATTAAATCATTTCTTTCCAGTTGTATACAAATGTTAAATGTAGAAAATAAATGCGAGATGATATCGCGTATTTTTGTTCAATAGTTTTCATTCGTTCCGTTGTATTTTTCCAAAAATTACAAGTACCGTGCCATTAACTGTGACCATTGGGAAGGGGTTACACGATTTTACGTGTAATACATTACAGGATACTCCAAGCTCCGTTAAATAGTTTTTACAAAAATTTATTTCAACTGATACGCGGTTATTTGTACGCCATGAAATACGGACAACAGTTTATAATGTTCTTTTTTTGTTAGTTAAATTTGTTGCATTTTATTATTGAAATAAAACGTTCATTTCTACTTTTTCTTTTTAATTATCAAATAACGATCTGGATAATTTGTTAGAATATATGGGGCGTCCCAAAAGATTTACTTGAAAAGAATACCGATGGGGATCCCGTAGAACAACTTTTTAATAGGAACCAATGACCGCCGTGACCAACATAACGACGCTGTGGGGTCTTGAAGTTGGTCATTCGGTACTTCTTCTCTCGTCGTATAAGATGCGACGTAAAATAATTTATTTATTCATCGGTATTCTTAAAAAATGTTGTAATTAGTCTTAATTAATAGTAATAAAATGAAACGATTAAAAAAATCTTTTTTTGCAAATATTGGAAAAAGAAGTAAATTTTCGATTGGGGGGATGCCATAGATACGATGATAAAAATTAATTTACGATATCGTTGTTCGTAATTAAAAGCACAAAAAAATAAAAATAAAATAACAGAATATTTAAAAAGAACATTAACCCGTTTGTTTTAAATATTTATTAAAAAAAAAAAACATGATTCTACGAGTGCTCATAAATGTACTCGTAAATTATGATTCCCCAACCTTTAAAAGGGAATATAATTTGATTTAATAGCTGGTAAAATATGATGAATTTCTCTTTGAAAATGATTCCATCCAAGATCGCGGCAAATGTTAAACCGAAGCCGGAAGTATAGAAGGAATGAAAAATTTCGCCTAACGGCAAAAGAAGAGGTAAAAGCAAAATCGCGGTGGCGGAAAACGCTGTACCGTATCGTATCGTATCGTATCGTGCCGTACCGTACTGTACCGTACTGCACCGTACCGTACCATGCCGCAAAGAACTTCGTTCGGTACCGACGGATAAATTTACCCTCTCGTTCCCTCCCTCTCCTTCTTTGAGCACATCTTCTTTCTTCATTACATGACTTCGCAATCTCTTTCTCTCTTTTTCTTTCTTTCTCCCACCCTTTCTCTTAGAAGTCTCCTTTCACATATTTCCCCCACCACATAGTCCTCGCGACGCATTCTTTCCATGCCTTTTGCGTTAAGAGAAAGAGAAATAAATAAATAAATAAATAAATTTCATTTATTATGATTATATCTGCCAATACTAAAATTCAACTTTAAAAATAAATTCCTTAATTTTTCTTGAAAAAATAAACATACAAAAAAAATAAGAAATGAACTTTCAGTGCAATTGTTTCGAACGATTATCTACTTCAATTAACCGTAAAATTAATTTTCTTAATAAATACAAAACTAAAACAATTGTATTTAATATTAAATGTAACAAAAATTTAATTACAAAAATAAAAAATAATATAATATAAAAAAAATGTAATCGTCCAGAACATTTGATTATATTGAGTACGTAATTAGGGATACAAAAAAAAATAACAATAAAAATGGCTGACATTTCTCTCGGTAATTTATAAATGAAAGTATTGGCAAAACATCGGTCATAGGGAGGAAGTCTTCGCTAAAACCTCGATTCACTTTTATCGGAATAACACGAATATTGCTATTCGGTAGCAAAATGAAAGTGAAAAAATAACGAGAAAGCCAATGAAAAAAAAAAGGAAAAAAATAGAAACAAAAAAACAAAGCGTTGCAGGGCGGAAAGGGGTTGGAAAGTTACACCCGATAGAAGAGAGCTTCCCTAACTTTTTCGTCGATCGGTTTACTCGTGCGAGATTAACGCTCTATCGAACGTGAGATATACATTGTGTCGTTCACGAAATTCCATCTCTTCGTTTCGATATCTCGTTGGTATGAAAACGTTGATAACAATCGGCGTTGTTGAAAAACTCGGTTCTTCGTACGAGATAATACGAAAGAGTATCCAGAGATGAGCTTTCAAAGTTTACTCGTACAAGATATTTCATTTTTTTAACTTCTAATGCAAATGCATCATATACCATTTATTTCTTGAAAAATAAAAATAAAAATAAAATAAAATTAATTTTTATATTCTCCTAGATTTTCTATTTCTGATATTAAATGTGAAATGTTTATTGGTTCAGTGTTATGCTACTCATCAATTACTACGTTCTAATACTCGAAAATTACAAACTATGATATTACAAATGCGATATACAATATTACACAGGTGTATCTGATGTTCCAGATTTATTTGATCTTTCTTTTTTTTATTTATGATTTTAGGATTTATCTTTTTATTTACTCCGAATAATAAATTATAATATTAGCGAATTGATATTACCAGTTTATGTTATTTATAATTAATTGAAATGATTTTTTTGTCATATCTCTCTATTAATTAAATAGAAGAAAAATATTTAGATATTCCAATAACTTCTCGTAGATTGTAATATCTGAGAAAGATTAAAAAAAAAAAGAAATAATAAATGATTAATTCATCTTCGATCGAAATGAAACTCGAAGCTACGAGCTCAACTCGATACCGAATAAATCAAACCCGAGCTCAGTCTTTTAAGATAAGAAACGTATATCATGTATCATAATTATCCTTACTGCATAAGATTAAAAAGAATGTAATTAATCGTTATATAAGATAACTCAGAAATCATGCTCCAAACCGGATTTTGAATCGTTGTACTTATTAAATTCAAACTTTTTTTTTTCCAATGTATATTTCGATTTATAGTTTTAAAAAACAAGAGGATCTCTTAAAAATTGATTATGATTTACAATCAATTCCGTAACATTGCTTTAAAAACTCATTAATTGTACAAAAGTTATTCAATGATTTAAAAATTAATTTTTTTTCGGATTATAACAAAAGTTTCTAAGTTTTTAAGAAACGTTTGTACGATTTAAAGAAAAAAATTTATTAGCCTTAAATAGTAGAATAGTCTTATATTTCTCGTGTTGTTATTCAAAAATTAGCATCCATCGAGGGTTTTCATTTGTTCAATCTGAAATTATTAAAAATAATTTCAATTGTAACATTCGTTTAACAAATCTTTTTTCGTAAACTGTATATCATTTTGTTATGTCAAATGTGATTGTTAAATGTTTATTTTATTAAATAGTAAATGATTTTGAGATTAAAAGTAAAAGTCCGATGTCAATAAATACGACTAACTAAGGCTTTATGCGAAAAACGAAATTTATTTTCGAACATTTAATATATTTATATATGTATATATTCATAAATACATATAATTCATTTAATATTTAATATTTATACAATTCACACATTCATTCATTAATTATAATATTATATAATTTAAATTATATACATATTCAAATTTTTGTTTACAAAATCATAATATTATATTACTATGATAAAGAAATAAAATCAAATAATTACAAATTATAAAGAAATTGTTGAAAAATCTGAAATCCAAACGTTATATTAGTTCCCAATAATATCTCAGTGATTGTAAAAAAAAAACCTTATTAAAATCACAAATAAGAGGTCAAAGTTTCTTCTGTTCTTTAGTTTGGCAGTTAGGTGTATAAATATTAATAACGTTCGAGAAAAGGTAAAGAGTTTGTACCTTTCTTGTTCAGTTTCAATGTCTTTTTCCGCGTCGGCAAGTGAACGGAGTGAACGTATACGAGAAAGTAAGCAACCGGTGTTGCTGGATATCTTACGTAACTATAGTTAGGTGACCTGTACATATTCATATTAACATATTTTTACAAAAGGCTTATGCAACCCTGACGACGAGCCACTCACAAAATTCAACTGAACACGCACGCGCATTCATTATGCATTAAATCATGGAAATAAACTCACCTCCCCTTCCCTCCTCCTTTTTCTCTACCGCAAATCCGAATATTTCAATATTTATCTACTCTCATCAATAGATCATCGATCATTGATCCAAAATATTCCAATTAACATTTGTTTCAATGTTTATAAACTGACCGTTTCCAATTTCTGACGAAAACAAAATAGAATTTATAATAATAAGCACAATTTTACATTTATGTATTATAGATTTACATGTATTATTTAAGTATATACATAAGTATGAATAAATCATTCTTTATCACCGTTGTCAAACACTATCTCACGTATCTTTCACACTTCCTTATTTATTTATTCATTCGTTCATTCATTCGTTCGTTCGTTCGTTTATTTTTACTTTTCAAATCTAACAAAGATAATGAAAAGTTTATTATTACCTATTTAAAATGTGATATCCAGTCGAACAGTTAATTATATTGGAATCTCACGAATGAGATAATGGGATTTTATGATACACACGTCAAGGTCTGTACACGTTACATTATACATATCGTGGAAATGTCTAGTCGAAAAGAATCTTTAAAACATAACAAATTCACAACTTTTCTGATCACAGTCCGGTCAAATTAAGTAAAGTAACCAATAACTATATTTGTTAATTAAAATGATAGCAATAAAAACGAAATATTTTATATGCAATTAAAATGGCATCAAGGGACTAATTGATGGTGAAAATATTTCTTGTTTTTTGTCCAAGTATTTTTAATTAATTAACTAATAATATGCAAACAATTATATTGTAATAAATTCTTATTGTTAAACAATTCAAACGTATGTCGAAAAATGTACAACTCATCAAGATTCGGTTGTTTAATTTGAAATATTTACTAAACATAGATATATATATTTATTTGTGTATGTGTGTGTGTGTACGTGCAATACATATTTCCTAGAATGTTTCGAAATATTTACAATCCATGTAATTATCTATTTGTATATTTAACACAACAAACATACAAACATAAACATGCATATGCACATACATAGATAGGCGCACGTGCACGAGCGTCCTTGTACATTAGAGTGTCGTAAAACGATGATCGCAATGCTTAGATAGCAGTTACGCGAAGTCGATCATTATAATTCAGGTTGGTCGATCAGCCGATTAGTTTCCCGAAGAATACATAGACCTCGTGTGTACATGTGTCTGTGTATAGAAGGCTGATCGTTTTCATGTTTAATGTGTCTACTACATTAGTGTGTTGTGTGTGGGTGACACACACGTACTATTGTGCCGGTGGCTCGCGTTCGTACTTGCAAGGCCGCGTAGATTATCCTCCGTGTTAGCGCAAGGCACGTGGTTGGTTTGTCGTGCTGCTCGGTCAATGAACGACCGAATGAAAGACCGAGATAGAGAATGAATGAATCGAATCGTGCTTAGGTTACGCGCGCGCAAACGACAAACGCTTTAGACTATTTACCCGATTCCATATCGTACTTATATATATATTATATATATATAACTATATTATGTTCCATATATGTTAGAGCTAACACTAAAAACATAGAATTATGTCTTACGTGTGTTGTTGACATTAAAACATTATTTTACTGATCGCAAGTCTAATAATTAGATAATTATGTTGATAATTATGATAACGACATATGTCAATATATTATATTTATTTATATCACTTTAATGTTAAATTAATTAAAATTTTAAATGAGAGATTAATAAAGACGATATAAAGTTAATCATGGAAATTGATCTTTTTTTTCATTTATAATTATTCATTGCAATTATTATCGGCACAATTCGAATTGATATAAGATTTTTTTGTGAGAGAAAGTTAAAAATGTTAAAAATTAGTAACAAAATGATGTAATTTCTATTAAAGTGTAACATAATTTCTAATGTACAATGAATGACATAAATTAACATTGACATCATTTTGACCACGAATTTAACTATTTACGTATTGATTATTTAGAATTGATCATTTACTAAACAATTTATAGATACCGAACAAAGAAAAATAATATTTTTAATATTATAAAATAATATAGAAATTATATAACAATTTATTAATATATATAAATTTAAAAATTTTGTGTAATTGTAATTATATTATGAAATACAATTACAAATCGTCTGACAATTAGATACGAAAATTCTCCAATTTTTATTACTATTCTTGTAAAATGATCATCGATTGAAATAGCACATCAAATAATAGAAACAGTTATCAATGATATCCCTGAGGTTTTTAAACAAAAATATTTCTCAAATCCAATGAGACGACGAACTTTAACACGTTGAAAGATATTTAAAAAAATATATATATATAAATAAGACTTGTAATACTGTGTTACCAAGTAAAAGAAAAACCGAGTGCGTGGCATTTGTTTGATTCCATCGGAAAATCTGTTGAAAACTTGCTGTATATATACAGCAGACGTATATAAATATTTCGATTATTCAATATCGATGCGGCTGGCGTGATAAGAAAAATAAGCTGTTATATGACACGTCATAGAATTTATACGTAATCCTTTAGTATTGTATAATATTACACATTCGTATTGAGAGGACGTCACGCATCGTTTCACAATTATAATAGACCACACATATACACCAACATACATGCAAATACGGTACGTCTACAAATAATACATATACACATAGATATCCAAATAATCTGAACACGTATATTGAACATATGCACGTATATAAATAAATACATCAAATACATTCATACATATACACATGTGTATACATACATAAATACACACAACATTTCTCTAAGATATGTTTATGTAAAAAAATACATAATTATATGGCGTTAAATTGTATATCGTACATTCTGAATTATTAATTCGTAATTAATTCGAATAAAATTTAAGTCTTCTACGATTTAACTGAATTATACAATTTAACGCTACATATACAATATATTAACATATATATATATATATATATATA
>NW_015148972.1:2218263-2232860 GCF_001465965.1 Polistes dominula | reverse complement strand
TATATATATATATATATGTATTTACATACGTAAAAGTAATAATTCAAATCTGGGATGAATGTACTTTTAATTTGAAATATTTTATATATATTTTTAAATCTCTCATGAAAATAAATCATATATCGATAATAAAAATTGTGTTAATATTATAATAATCATACACGGAAGAAAACTGATTGTTAACAACAATAAAAATCTCTAAAAGTGAACATTTCGACAAATATTATTTATAATAAATTAAACTTTCATACATATACATATAATCTGTGGGATATACAGGGTACGTGTCTGTTTCCCATATTTCATATATATTTAGTCAAATTCACATTTACATATTTATTACAAACACAGAGATTTGAACATTCTCGTATAATATATATATATATATATATCCAGTCATTTCGTACGTAAACTCAAAACGTAAACGCTCGTACTTGCGTGTAAACGTTAAAGAGAGAGAGAGAGAGAGAGAGAGAGAGAGATAAAAAGATGGATAGATAGAGAATGGAAGAGAGGAAAGAAGAGAAGGGGGAAGCCAACGCAGGTGTGTCCTGTCGTTGAGATACCCGCAAAGCTCGACGGTACACAAAAGTCGACCTATTTTCTCTCCTTCTCTTCCCAAACATTCTGCACCTCTCTCTTCTTCTCTCTCTTTCTCTCATTCATCCTCTTTCTCTTTCCTGCTTACATTCACTAACTCACTCACTCACTCACTCACTCACTCACTCACTCGCTCATTCTTCTCTCTCTTTTTCCGCTTCTCACATCCCTTCCCAGTTCCTCTCTCCACCCACTCCCCCTCGAAACCTTTCTTTCTCTTTTTCTCTTTTTCTCTCCGTTTTATTTTTTTTTCGTCGCTCGTTCGACCACCCACCTCCGCAGGAGTCGTCACACTTGTTGCACTCGAAGAAGGGTGGGTAGGAAGGAGGAAGGGAGGGAGGGAGGGTTTGGGAAATGCGAGAACACATAAGACAACATATATAAACGAGAATACATGACGAGAGAGAGAGAGAGAGAGAGAGAGAGAGTGAGAGAGAGAGAGTAAGAGAGAAAGAGAAAGGAATAATAACATGCTTGTTGCGTTCAACCATTAAATGTTTCTTATACGATCTAATCAAATTTGACAAGATATTACATGTATGTGTAATGCATATATGTGTAATTTATAGAACCATGAAGAGAGTAAACATAAGGCACGCGCTTTAGTTAATTTCTAGTTTCGATGAGATATATACGTAAGATCAGAAATTTATCTCTAAACGAACATAATCTATTATTATTGTTATTATTATTATTACGTAAAACGAATTGATATCTCGTATAAAAATATGAATGAATAATAAAAATCATATTTGTCGAAAGTATTATGAAACGATGTATGAAATAATCTTAATACTTGGACCTTGAAGATATTTTGGTAAAAAAGAAACGAAACAAAAACAAAATATATCATAAAAAAACAATACCATCATCCCATGTATCAAAGCTTAAGAATAAACATCTTGGAAAAATTAAGTAGAAGAAGTATAATTAATTACAGAAGAATTGAATATGATTCATAGATAATCAGGTATAAATAAATGCTTAACACTCTAGCTCGAGGGCTTATATATATATATATATATATGGTATGTATATTCGAAAGGATTAAATACACCTATTGGCTTCTGATGCTGCTACTGCTTGCTGCTGCTGCTGCTACTGATGGTGGTGTTGTTGCTGGTGGTGTGCCGGTCGTTACACATCGACTATCAATGAGAATCTCTGTAAGCTTGGAATACGATGGGAATACGATGGAAATTGGAGTGGGAGAAGTTCGAATAGTATACCTACATATATATATATAGGTATACATACATACGTACGTTGTTTATACGCGAAACGCATACGCGAGAGGGACTACCCCACCTGTTCTCGTTCCATTCTCTCTCTCTCTCTCTCTTTCTGTATGTGTGTTTGTGTGTCCGTATATGTATATATGTCTCTCTTTATCTCATGCAGGCTGTTTGTCGAGCAAATCGAGCAGCACGAGGTGCGCAAGAGAGCACGTGCTGCCGGCACATCACGATCCTCTTCCCAGGAATGTGGTCTGTAAACACACACGGGTTAAGGGACTTCGCGAGGAGGCGCCGAGCTCGTAAATCACTCACCGATGGTAATCTGCTTTCTCCGTGTGAGAGAGAAGCAAACGGGGCACGCTTTGCAAACCTTCGCTTTCGGCGTGAGATACCCTTGAAACAAAATATCTTACCTTTATTTTTACTTTCTAACATGTGAATCTTATTATAGTCTCATTTTATGCTTCATAGAATGGGATAGAGAGAGAAAATGGGTGTATATACTTTCTATTATATGTAGAACAAACATGTTTGAATCATTAATATCAGTGTATACTAATTATATTACTTATGATATTTTTAATTACGCAAAACTTTTCTTTTTCAATTGCGATAGCATGCATGACATTTTTATACTACTAATTAAAACATTAATATTACTATTGTAATAATAATAATCTTTACTATCAAATAATAATCTTGTATTTTATGATAAACGAAATCGGTCAAAAATTCGTCATATATATTTAAAAAGAAAAAATAAGAAAAAAAATGAAAGAGTTCATTCAGTTGAGGCTTAAAACTTTTCAACCTTCTATAATATGTAATCCCATTTAAATAATTAATTTAATTAATAAACACAATTAACAAACTGACAAACAAATTAAAAAGATCACATGCAACATACATACGCTTGTCTATTATAATCTGACGTAAGCAAGAAGATTACTCGAAATATTTCACAAACTAACTAACGACAGAGAAAGACAATGTGATTAAGTGAATGCAAGAGAGAGAGAGAGAGAGAGAGAGAAAGTCTGTCAGATGCGGGAGAGAAGTGGAACGATGCGGAAACGTTATGATAAGCTCGCGTTGAACTTGACCCACTCGACGAAGCGGTTCCTACACAAGCAACCACTACAATGATATGAAGTTACGGGCGGCTCGTGCAAAGCCGTAACACGATAACAGCTGTTGCATACCTCTCGATTTGCTGGACAGCAAAAGTTTCGACGATCGCGTGTCCGACCGTTGGGTTGCACGAACGGGAGGAACCTCACGCACACATCTATCTAAGTACGTTCTCTCTCTCTCTCGCGCGTTTCCCTTTCTCTCATTTTTTTCCCCAACGTAGGATATATATATATATATATATATATGTAACTATATACGTCAACGTGAACGTTTTACGAGCAGCGTACGTAGCAGTAACAGGAACACCATCCGATGGAGCAACATCGATCATTCAACCTCTCTTTCTCTCTTTCTTTCTCTGTTTCATCGTTCGTTTGATTTATATTTTCTTCACTTTGGATTTCCTTCCGTTTATACGAAATTGCAAATCATTCGAAAGCGATAAAGTATTGGAAACGTTAATACTGAGCAACCGAGCGTATCTTAAAAGTCGATACTCATATGATTTATTTACACATATATAAGTCCTATCGTAAGTACGTGTACTGAGTGTCTGAGACTTTTTACGATCAAACAATATCGATATATTATTATGTGTACGAAAAGAACAAAAATAATCATAATGATAATATATAATTAATATAATATATAATTGGTCATTACAAATGAATGATGCCTAGAAGAATGAGATATGTTAGATTTCATCAAATTTAATTATTATAATTGTATTCAATTTTGCATTTTAACAGTTAATAAATTATTTTCTCATTATAAGACAATATTATTCTTATTTAAAAGTAAAAATAAATTGATTATTTTTTTATTTCCTAATGTAAAAGTAATAAATCATTATTAAATGTTCTTTCAATTAATTTAATGAGATATAAACATGCGTCCTTTTACTAGACACCCGTTTAAATATATCATTCGAGATTTCGATGTATAAAATAGCCGTTCTACTGTGAATCATCAAAGATCGGATTATTCGACGGTGAGTCACGTGAAGCTATACCGAATGGAGGATTCAGTAAGAAGATCGAGATCTTGGAGTAAGCAAAAAGGTAAAAGTGAAACCAGTGAATCGAAGGATCTGCCGATACGATAGAGAGGGCAATAACCTTTTGAAGCAAGACGCCGGCTAGTCACGTGTGCGAAAGAAACACAGAGAAAGAGAGACAGAAAGAGAGAGAGAGAGGGAGGAAAGAGACTGCGATATCTCAATAAGACATCGATCGCTCATTAGTAACACAAGAACGGTTCCTCGTTCTCCTTTTACTGGTACACGCATACACATACGAGAGTTAGAAAGAAAGAGAGAGAGAGAGAGAGAGAGAAAGAGAGAAATACTCGTGTTAACCTTCTTTATCGTACACACGATGCTCCATCCGTTATATCCGTCACCCTTCTCTTCTTCTCTCTCTCTCTCTTTCACCCAACTCACTCACTCACTTCACGTCGTACATACATACATACATGTACACGTATATATCAACGTACTCTCGTAAACTTGACCCAGTGAAAAACGGAACGGCGGATCGAACGAGTAGTTTCACCTCTCTTTCTCTTTTTCTCTCTTTCGCTCTTTCTCTCTTTCACGAGTTACGTCTGGCTTGCATCCGTTCTTTTTCGTTCGTGCCGTCGAGCAGGAGCACGTGCGTCCACGCATGCACGCGACTACCCTGCGAGATTAATGCGCTCACTCGAGAGTCGCGAGAGGTCCGTTTAGAGTTTATCTCGATAACGCCAGGAAATAGAATAGACTACGGTGGATTTATTTCGACGCCAAGGTGAAATCAATCTTTCCATTGCGTGCAAACAAGACGGAAAGTTTTTGAGAGAAAGAGAGAGAGAGAGAAGTCTTTTCTCGCATCGTAAACCTTATTTTCGATTTATTTATCTAGAATCAAACGAGTCCTCACACGTATTCTATACTAATCAACAGTTCGATTACGCCTACTACTACATTTGCATTTGTATTACGCATAGTTAGGTATATATATAATATTATAAATTTACTCAATTTTATTAACATTTTTTTATTTCCAACACGTGTTTTATATGATTTGTCTGTTATCAAAATTCATTGGATTCTTCAAAGTCGTAGTCGTATTAAAACACTTTAAAGACTTTTAGCATTGTTACAAATATTAGGTCTTTTAGTAAACCGATGACGTCTCTCAGGTAAATTGTTTACCTCTTTTGCGATAAGAAATGAACAGTTTCAATTGACGTGTACTCAAACTTTCTGCCGATAAAATATATGTTTCTAGTAAACAAAGAAGAAATGAAAGAGGTGGTAGTGATGATAATGGTGGTGTAGGTAAAAAAAGAAGAAAGGGGAAGTTTAAATCGACGTTTGAAAGTTCGTAAGCTGGTTGCAGTGAGTTCCTTCCTACCTACCTACCTACCTACCTACCTACCTACCTGTTATCTCGGTGAAACATCGATCGGTGGTACTTGGGAATGGAGCAGGAGAAGAGGCTCAGTTACTTCCATCTCTCTCTCTTTCTCTCTTCCGTGTCCTACGCCTCCTTCAAAGTAGAGAGAATCTTCTCGCTCCCTCTCATTCCCTTTCATTCCCTTTCCTTCCTCTTTCTCCTTCGGTCGAGTTGAACTTGACCCAGTGAGCAGAGAACCGTAGCAAAAGGGAACACGCCTGAAATCTTTGAGGCTTACTCTCTCACACTTAATTGCCACTGACCCTCTTCTCTCTTTCTCTCTCTCTCTCTCTCTCTCTCTCTCTTCACTTACTCTTGAAGTATTTCTCGTCCGCCTGGTCTCTTCCTTTGAAACAAGTATCTGGACATCGAGACGCTTACGTCAAGAGTCTCTCTAATGAGAAGTCCTCCTTCCCTTTTTTGCGGATACAAAGTCTTTGACAAATTGCTATTAGATGCACTTTCTCCGTTTTAGCGTCAACGATAATTTAACTTTGTTGTTGAGCATCGATAAGATATTCTCCATTTATCTCTCATTCCTTCCTACTTTTTTTTCTTCCTTTTTTTCTTTCTTTCCTTTCCTTTTTTCTTATTACGAATTCGTAAAACGTTTCTCTTTCGTCTGGAGTCCTATATAGAATTTTCTTTTCATTTATTTTTCTCGTAGTACTCTCATTTACCTTATTTTTTCTCTCTCTCTCTCTCTTTTTTATTCTGTTTTTAATCTATCTCTTTCTGGTACGAGCTGGCAAGGCAAGCGCATCGTTTGCAACGATAAACAAAGGAGAGAACACAACAGCCTGAGGGATTCCGTGCGCGCCTGACCGGCTGGAATGGAAAGAGAGAGAAGAGTGAGGGTGTTAATGTGCTAGTGAGAGAAAGGAACGGGGGTGTTAGTGGAAACGGGTCGAGAAGAGCTCATGGATATCCGTGCTTCTTGCTGGTAGTAGTCCTATTACTTGGCCAAAGAGAGTGAGAGAGAATGAGAAGTGGAGATGGAAGTAGAGGTATAACGCGATTGCGGTGGCGAGACCAACACACACACATACATATACACTCACACACACAAAGAGCATGCACAAAGAGAGTAGGAGAGATAGAGAGTGTGAGGAAGAGGGAAAACGGAGGCACGTCAATGGGCGAATAGGAGAGGCCACGTGTGAATGAAGGAAGGGTAGGTAGATAGGAGCGGGGATGAATGAGTGCATCTTAGGAACGGTACCAGTCAGCTGATATTACATATACCTTAACTTTTTTAACTTTTTCAAATATTCCACGTGAAAGTACTTCGAATTCTGTTCCACCATTTCGATAGAATCTTCAAAAATTTTGTTTTCCTTCTAATACACGTGTTACAATACATATATGCATGTATGTATCAGAGGGGGTAGTAGAGAGACGCGAGTCTATTTTGGTTCACATCGTAATTTAAATATATCTTTTTCTAGCCTGTGGGAAAGAACGGGAACGATGGGAAAGGACTGGAAAACAATCGTGTCGATAAATCTTAGAAATGTCTTCGTAGTGATAGTTCATCGACCTCGACGTATAGGGTAGTCCTAGGAAACCGACACGAAGCATGCCTCGCGATCCGTTCCATTCAGTGCCATCCAGAACGAAAGAGAGAAAGAGAGAGGAAGAGGAAGAGGGAGAGGGAGAAGGAAGCATTATCTCCCTACGACCCTGAAATTCCCACTGTCCTCCTCCCACTTCTCACCCTCCTCGGCTCAAAGAAAGTAAGATAGAGATAGATAGATATATAGAGTGAATGAGTGAGTGAGTGAGTGAGCGAGTGAGTGAGAAAGATAGAAGAGGAGAAAGAGGCAACCCCCTACCGTTTTCCACGTCGCGCCGATGTGCCCGTTTGCTCTCCTCTACACCCGTACCTACTACCTACTTTATTGCCTCTAGGCGCCTGGCGCTTCTTCTTTATGCCGGAGTGCGAAGTGTGAATGGCTTCTGTGAACCTGACCCGACCGACAAACCACCAACACATCACCACCAACACAACCACTAACGTCGAGACTCATTACATCAGCCTCGACGGAAGCAGCAGCGCAACACGCGGACCTGCCGCGACCCATGTGTACACACAGATGAACCAACCAGAGAGAGAGATAGAAAATGTGTACGCATGCGACAAATACATACTGCAACACACAAAAAGAGAAAGAGAGATATGTACATGTAAAAGTATAAACGAGCGTGCAAAGCGAAAGCTTTCTCGTGGATTTGTTTAGTACGTAGTAGAGAGACTCGGTCGAGCTCACAACACAAGTCCCCTCTTCCAAACACGTAATACATACTTTACGGACCGCCTACCGGCGGGTAAAAGCCTCCCTCCATATAATGCACCAACGGTTGGGCGCGTGCCAATTCTTTCGAAGCATAGCCCAACAACAATAAACAAGCAAAAGAGAGAGAGAGAGAGAAAGAAAGAGACCAACACACAGTCAAAGAAGACGTCCAATCTACTCTTTCGGTCTTTCTCTCTCTCTCTCTCTCTCTCTCTCTCTCTCTCTCTCTCTCTCTCTCTCTCTCTCTATCAATGACTAGGCCTCTTTAACACTCAATCCGTCACGTTCGATTAACGATCCCCTAAATCCTCCGACCGTTTCATTCTTCTCTTCTTTGGCTTTAGGATAAGAATGAAAATAAAGAAGTATTCAGCAGGTTTGGCTAAACTTGTTCGTCTACCAATGATGTATCTGTATAATCTGTGTGTTTGTTTAACCTGTATTGGAAATGGGAGTTAAAAATATTTGATAATGGTATTTTGTGGTAACAAATATACTCAGCACGTATTTGATACGATCGTGAAAAATGTGTTGAACACATAGGATAGGAAAAAAGGAGAAAGAAAGGAGACACTTGGTATTTCCGACCGGAAAGATTTTGTCAATCTTCCTCTTCCTTCTTTGTTTCCTCCTTCTTCTTCTTCTTTTTCTTCTTTTTCTTCTTTTTCTTCTTTTTCTTCTTTTTATTCTTCCTTTATTTTCAGCTGTGTGCTTTTAGCCGAGCGCTCAACCGAATCGCTCCGTGACTGAGAAACCAAGATTTCATTGAGGAACAATAGGTACATGACACCTGTAAAGGACAACCCACCGGCGGCGCCTAGACCTACATTACGACAATAATGTCGCTTACCAACGACGCTTTCAAACGACTCGACTTGCCAACAGAAGCAACAAGGATACCAAATATATAATAGTCTTCTATATAGGCATGTAAATGTGTTACATGTATACATAAAGTATACGTGCATGTGTAAGTTTCTCATGCTATGTAAAATAGAGAGAGAGAGAGAGAGCGAGATGGAAGAGGAGACTCACTGGCACGAGTCTAACAGTAGGGCAATGTCACACCTAGGCTATTATTCTCACGAGCAAATCTACGGCAGACTAATAACCTGTCACCAACTGCCACCGTGCTTGCTACTCACGGAGTAACGTCAAGCAGCAGCCTCTCCTTACGTGACTAATGCTTCTCCACTGTGTCTCGCACTTGGATCCATGTATATGTGTGTGACTTTATATGCATAAACGTGTGTATTCATGTATACTTGTGTGTGTGGGTAGGTGGGTGGATAGGACTTGGACGATATCTTCTTCTCGCTTTGTCTTCTTGGTCTTCGTGTTTCTCTCTCTTCTCTCCTCTCTCCCTTCTTTCTGCTAACTCCTTACTCACTCCTCCATTCCTCCTTGTTCCCCACTTCACTTCGTCATCCTCATCAACCATCTCTTTTACGATAGCACGATGTCGACCCAACAACTATTTATGTAAGCGTCAAGCAAGCTGGCGCGAGCAAGCGAGAAGGGGCAATTAAGTACGGCGCGTGCCGTTCCTCTGCATAGTTATTAAGCCTCCCCTTTTGGATGGTTACGAGGTTACGAGTACGTTGTTAATATACAACGAGGAGAATTATTGCTAATCGGTATGGAAATCAAAAGTAGCCATTGAATAATACTTTCCTTCTTTAATTCAACCAATCGAAACAAGATAGTGTTTTTGTCCTATTCGATTGATATGAATATGTTTGATCATAGATTTATAATTGAGTTTTGTTAAGAAGAAAAGATTATTTATTTTTTCAAATTAATGATAAACGTATTAATCTTTTAAAATCAATTGTGAATAAAAGAAATTGTTTTTTCTGTAAAATGAAATACATATCTTGAGGTGTAAGTCGCGTTGAGAGTTATTTTTTATTACATTTTATTCTAGATAATAGAAATATTTTTAAAAATGAATGTTTCGAACAAAATTATAGAAGATATAAATCATAGAAATAATTTATTCGAACCTGTACGATGACATTGTTTCCAAAATGATTTTTGATTTATCTAGTGTGAGGAAACATTGTCGACAATTTACAAGATTTTCGAGTATTCGAAGAGACATTAAGGAAGAAGGGTCAGCGAATAAAGTTCGAGGTCGAGTAAGTTTCATCGTCAACGGCAAGTTCTCGTTTCAATCGTCTTCCGTGAACAATATTGAAAATCTGTTAAAGCTTGTTCGCCAAGTTCGAGAGGGAAAGTGTTAATGTGTCATTTTACTATCCACATAAGATCTCAAGAAAGTTTCGTGAGAACTTTCGAAGAAAAAAAAAGCATTTGTGAAAAACAAAAATATGTAGATAAAAGAATTTTTCGAACGAGATCATCTTCAAATAAAAAAAAAAAAGAAAAGAAAAATACGAATAGGATAAATGTCTCTAATTTTTCAATATTTTGAATCATAAATTCTTATTTGCGTTATAAAAAAGAATAATCAGAAATTTAATTGAACGCATTAGTAATTTGATCATTGTACTTCCTCGCTATTATCAGAATGACTACTTTCATTACTAACAGCACTTTCCATTATTAATTTTCTACGATCGAATTAACAAACGTAGAAATTCCTAAGCCATTAACACCAACACGTATCGAATTTTAAATTTGATAAGAATCAAGAAAATTAATTGCCCTAATGATACAACTATGATTGAACTTTGACAAACGAAAATAGATTAATTTTGATATATTTGAACGTAGGGAGATTTACCCTCCAAGGAACTTTTGCAAAACTTTTTAAAATCCCAAGTTTCATGTATGCGTGCACATAGATGGAAAGAAGTAAAAGAAAGTTAAAAGAAAAGAAAGAAAGAAAGAAAAAAAAGAAAGACAGGTGATATTCTGTGAGAAGACTTTATAGCAACCAAGAGGCGTAGGTACATAGGTATGTAACGGCATCGTGCCAGTTAGAGTGTGTTTGAGAGAGTTAACTGACCTCGCATAACCCTGAAGGGAGAACGAGCTATTAACGTGGCGTATGCCATTCATTCTTGCCGCGTCCCTCGGTTTTCCCTCTCTTGCTCTTTCTCGCTCTGGTCGGTCTCTTTCTCACACCAATACTCAACCGACCTTTACTTCCCTCGTATTACGAGCGCGCGTACACAAACGTCGAAAACGGCGTGTATCGTACCGCCGGCTAATGGTCTTACGGTGCATAGTTCGAGTCCATTCATAACTCGACGAATGGGAAGAGCCTGTATATATATATATATATATGTATGTATATGCGTGTATTTGTGTGTGCGAGAAAGAGAGAGAGAGAGAGAGAGAGAGAGAGAGAGAGATAGACCCCCTACATACTCTGTGGATTCGTCACCGGTACACGGGAATACCACCAATACCAACTTACTCGACACTGATATGTTCTTCGGAGGAAGACAAAATAGTAAGAGAGAGAAAGAGAGAAAAAGAAGAAGAAGAAAAAGAAGAAGAAGAAGAAAAATAGATGTGACAAGAGAAAGAAAAAAAATAGGTCTTTGCACGTGTGCCAATGTCGTGGCTATTCTTGCGTGGGAGAAATCGTGATACTGAATCCGAACACGTCCTCCCCCTTCAACGTGCTTTGCAATGCTTTTGCTTGATAATACATACTGATTTTTTTCCTTGATCATTTACAATCCTATATCTTTCAACTCAAAATCAACGGGTGTTCTTTTTATTCTGTTATTTTGTTTTTCTTATGATAAATAGCTTTCTTCGTTCCTTTCCTGTATTCATATTTGTTTTCTTTCCTATAGGTATACATTCGTCTTTTGATTTATATTAGTCGAGAGAATTAAAATTTTTGCAGTGTAATGTTTGCTTAATAAATTATACACACAATTAGAATTTTTTGTGTAGTTTGCAATTAAGTAATAAGTAGATTTAAAGATTTAGATTGCTATTTATTGATACTCGACTTGAGTCAATTATTACAAAGTATAATTAGTTTCGCTAAGAATTGTATTATTATAATTCTTGTTCTATTTCTCATTTCTATTTCAAAATAAATAACATCACAAGTACTGATTAGAATACTGGTTACAACTTCCATTCATTTTTATCTTCATGCAATTACGTATGTAAATATGTAAAAATAAATAAGATGGAACGCTATTTCTGATGATTGCATTCATCGAAAGTAAAGTACAAAAATGAAAAAACATGTACGAGGATAAATTGAATAGTTTTGAACTTTATAAAAGAATAAAAAATGTTTCTTATATTTTGTTTTAAACAAAATAATATAAGAAGTAAGTTAAACCAAAGACAAATTGTTTTTATGTTACATTCAATGCTTTTCGATATACCACTCACGTTCAAAATCTCGGTTTGATAAACAAACAAATAAAAAAACCATATAAAAATACGTGAAAGAATCTCTAGACAGCTTGTCGCATAACCGAATAAAATAAAAAAGTAAAAAAAAAATAAGAAAAAGAAAGAATGGACGAGGAAAGAAGGGATTGAAAAGATTCCAAAGATATCATGCAAACTATGGGATCGTGAGTTACGGTACGTTGAAAACTATGACCAAGGTCAATATCGAAACGGAAATGGTTTACCCACCTGTTCCCCATTTTTCTCTCTCTTTTTCTCTCTTTCAATCTCCCCTTTCGCACAATCCTATTCACATATACACCTACACACACACGCATAGGTATATATATCGTCTTGGTTAGCAGATTCTCGAGACTCGACCATGAGACGACTTTCGAACATGAAAGAGAGATAGACAGAAACTGAGAGAGTGATAAAGAAAGAAAGCGAGAGAAAGAGAGAAAAAAAAGAATAAAAGGAAGATCGTAGAGAACGTAAAAACAGGTGGCACGCGCGTGCTAACGTGCGAGAAGATCGGAAGATCAATCTCTTCGGATTAGATACAGAAACGAAAAGGAAGAAGAATGGAGACAGAAACAGAGAGAGACAGATAGATAGACAGAAAGATTGTTAAATAGTTAAATTGTTAAATAGATAGAAAGAAAGAGAGAGATAGAGATAGAAAGAAGGTTGACTCGTATAATGGCTACCCTGGATTACACAGAGTCAACTTTTATCTTTCTCTCTCTCTCTCTCTCTCTCTTTTTTATCTCACACATATAAATACATCTACACGTCCTACATCTTTCCCCACATATATATACTACTTTCCTATATATATATATAAAATATATATCTCTCTCTCTTTTTCTGTTGGGCGCACGTCGTGAAATAAAATGCCGGAGAGRAAACGTCGCGGTGCCGGAGGCAGCAGCAGCAGCAACAACAGCAGCAGCATCAGCAGGAGGAGGAGAAGGAGGAGGAAGAGGTGGAGGAAAGGGCGGTAGTAACCGAGAATGGAGGGTGAGAGGTGTACCAAAGAGGGATCGGGAAACTATTGACCACGTTGGGAAGCCGTTTAACCCCCACGAGTGCGCGCGAAACGAGACTGAGAGAGATAGAAATAGAAAGAGACAGATAGAGAATGTGTGTGTGTGTGTAAGTATGAGAGAGAGAGAGAGAGAGAGAGAGAAGAGAGACACGCGGACTCGCACACGAACGCGAACGAGATGTTCGGCCGTGAGTGAACGTGTAACCGTACAGGAAGGGAAAGCATAAACGATCTCTACACACGACGGGCTCATTCATGACGTTGGAACTTTGGTAGGTGTGAGACGCGTACGGTTGCTCTTTCTCTCTCTCTCTCTCTCTCTCTCTCTCTCCTCTCGTGGCCACGTGCGAACCCGAGCCACGCACGTGCTATTATCGTACTTAAACTTCTACCTTTCTCGCTTCGTCAAACTGCACGTTTACTGGATTTATTATCTCTATGAAAATCTATCTTCCCATGCATTCCTCCATCCATGCATGCATGCATGCATGGATGTATATGTGTATATATGTATGGATGTATGTATGTATCTCTATGTGTTTGCATGTGCTGACCTTTTGGGATATTTATCTTCAAAAATTTTCAATCTTTCTAATTAATAGTTATGTACATTCAATCATTTTTTCAGTGCTGTATTTATATGTGTAAATATTTTTGTATCTCGTGTAACTTTGTAATATTAGATTGAAAGTTGGGAATAATATTTGATATTATGCGATACTTGTTATTACTCTATATATATCTATATTACTATTAATTAATTAATATTTATTATATTCATTCAAAATTGCTGTATTACTTTTATACACATATACATATTTATGAAGTATACTTCAAGAAGAAAAAAAGGAAGAAACTAAATCATACTTCCTTCAATGAAATTATTCCCAATCATTTTGTACACCTATAAAACGATAAAAGTAATCGCACAAGAAAAGTACTTAAGTACTTACCTACATTAACATACATACATGTATCTACACACATACACACAGAAAACACATTCGCACAGGCGATAAGGAGACGCACGTGCGTCGAACGAGAGTGAAACTCTCCGATGTGACGTAAATAACCATCGTTGTAGTCGTGTAGTCGTCCGCATGCGGTATATTACGTGGCACGCGTTACACTCGATTAAATAATCGCTCGACTTGCCAAAGTCGAGGTCGTTGTCGATGCGTTGTCGTTTAGTCCGTCGATCGAATCCATCTTCGAAGGAAGGAAGGAAAATGTGTCGCGTCGATGATTCAGGTCGTTAACCCGATGTTTGCTTGTAGGACAGAGAGGAAGAGAGAGAGAGAAATAGTCTCGTCTCTTTTATGTACATACATACAAATACACAAACAAACTTACATACATCTTACATACATGCATATATGCATAAGAACGTAGATGTGCATTTGCGTTCGTAGTCGAAAGACCTTGAAAGTTTTGCTAAGTTTATACGATGTAGTGTATTGGTATTATATGCACGCGTATATATATAATATATATATATATA
>NW_015148972.1:2166806-2218211 GCF_001465965.1 Polistes dominula | reverse complement strand
TATATTTGTGTGTGTTTATGAAAGAGAGAGAGAGAGAGATCGTAAAGGCACGCGCCTTGTCACATAGTTGGAAACTTAGGACCCGCGTTAAGCGAGCGTGTACGAGTGTCTCTCCATTCGATTATAGTAGTCTAGCCATCCCAAGAGTATCGTACATACGTAGTACGTCACTTTATGGTCGATAAACGTTCATGAAGGATGCCAAATACTATGAAATGTTATCTCTCTTCCGTTCGACATCTCATTCATACATATCGTTCTTGATCACTTCTCGTTCGAGTATCTTGTCTATTAATAATTTCTATTAATCTAGGTAATTATGATATTTCATAATCAATCTATTTAACAAAACTATTATTCATCGTAATTATCATTATTATAGAAAAGATGCTTAATAATAACAATAATGGATAAATTGTTTCTAAGTTTGCATTAAGTCAACAAATTTGTTTTTTATTATAATTTAATTTTGATATTCGTCCGTTTCGTAAAAAATTGAAAAGCATACAATTTTTGAAAAGCGTAAAATTCGTTTGTGTTTTTAATTTGTTTTTATTTATTACAATATCGAGAATGATCGATGAATTTTTTCTAATCTAAAGTTTAATTTAACGGAAGGAAAGTTTTTCTATCATCGCTATATTACTATATTCTCTCTCTCTCTCTCTCTCTCTCTCTCTGTCTTTGTCACGTAAGCTTATTGTTAGTGTGTTGCACACTTGTGCGTCCTTCGACGTTGGAAGTCAGGGCAAGGGCGTTGATTACTGGGCGGCACAGCAACGACGACTAATAGCTCCGCTAACTGCCCGTAGCCCTGATTGTTGGCTCACGATCACCGTCTTTGAAACTCACCCTACGCATAATAACTACCGGCTAGCGAAAGCCACGAGCTGCCATTGTTTTCATCTTCTAACGCACAATCAAGTTACAACCCTTAAACGAAGATTTATACACAAATAATATTCTATAGAATAATTTTAACAAATTTCCAATCAATTTTATATACACTCTATTAGTAAAAGAAAAAAAAAATTAAACCGAAAAAATAATAATCCTGATAAAAGAAAAAAAGAAAAACATTTTAAATAAAATTTGAATCATTCTAATAAAAAATAATAAATATAATATTCTCCGGATACATGAGAATTATTGAAATTAAATGATCGAAATTAATTGGTCGTAAACAAAGTAAAGATATTTTTTATAATTTCTTTTTGGACACATGAACGATTGATATTTCATCTTATTTCAGAATAAACACAATTTGTTGATCGAATAAAAAAAGAAAAAAGGATAGAAGAGTGAAAAGTAAAACAGACGTTGGGTGTTTGTTCCTGTGCTTGCAAGCCGTTCGAGAGCTCTCACTGACCACCAAAGAGAGTTTGCAGCACCGAAACGAACAACCGTTTAAACTCCGCTTGGATATCACTGACCTGCCCTCATATTGCTCCACGTGTTCTGCCTCCCGTTACGAGAGATAGTCTTGTTTCTCGCATCTCTATTCACGACTTTCCACAAAAAGACATTTTTATCCGTGTCTTCTACGTGTTTCTCATCAACGTAATATATAAACACGAACACGTAAGATGCTTTTCATATGAATACCTTAATAAGTATACCTACAATAATTAATTATAAAGTGCAAATTAAAACTCGTATCGGTTATATTAATTATAGGCTTTTAATTCATTTCCATATTAATCGTTATCATCCATAAAATTATCACAAATAAAATAAATCATTCGTTTAGATTTTTTTTATTTAGAATTTAATTTTCTATTATAGTTCTCTATAATTGTAAGTCAGAATATTGATTATATAATTACATAAATTTACATAATCATTTACATATTAATCACTATAACTACGAACAAAATTATCATAAGTTAAATTAAAGATCTTATATCTTCTTTTTTTTTCTTTTTTTGTTTTATACTGTCGATGTATTTTTATTCTATAGGTTTTAATTACAAATTTAATTATATTAATCTATAATAAATTCCACGTAATTATTTTTATTTTGTCTTTTTTTTCGACTCGTTGTCAGATATATGTATATTTTAATTCTAAGTTCGAGTTAGTTGAGAATGAAAAAAAATTAAAGCAGATCGATTGATATGTAACGTCCCATATAAACGACCTTGTGGCTAAGTCATTCAGAATCGATGATCGATTTTACAGAAGGGGAGAAAAAAATGTGGTAATAATAAAAAAGAAAAAAAAAGAAGGGAGAAAAGGGAGAATCCGTGTAGCAGACGGGATCGTAAACCTTCGGGAATAGCTTCGGGTTGATGCTTTCCTCTCTCTTTCTCTTTCTTTCACACTCATATACACACTCACTAACTCACTCACTCACTCACTCTAGAATCCTTTATTTCTTCCAACTTTATGGTTCGAGTTACGACGATCCGTCTCGACTAGGTGGGAGAAGAATGACTGGCGAAGTTGTGTAGCTATCGAGATGGGGACAAGTTCAAGTGGCAAGGTCACCAGCAGCTTGTTTCCTCACCGCCCACATCAAGATTTATACTTTCCACGTGGTCCATTCTGTTGACCCACTTTTCAAACGAATTTCCGCGATTCCATCGAGGTTATCGGAAACCTATTCGATATCGTGTTACAGCTATGAAATATGCTGCGAGTATATACACTCACTCAGTCATTGAAATATTCTTACCCACATTCTCACACCTTTAAACACTTTGACCATCAATTTTTCAATAATTTGCATTACCTTGCAATATTGAATTTACAAATTTTTACATTGTTAGATTGAAAAATAAATAACCTAACATATTAGAAAACAATATTTTTAATAAAAAATATACAAATTTAGACTCATTATACTTGCTTTATTTCACATTGAAATACAGTGACGTATGATTTTAATATACGTCATTAATCGTCGAACTTGATTAAACTCAACATTCGATAATTATAAAGGTAATTAATAAAGGTAAAGGTTAAAAGGGCAATGGGAATAAATTTGTCTCGTATAAAAAAGATGATCGAAATATTACGAGTTTAGATATTATAACTTTCACATTATATTTTACAATAATAATTTATTTCCGATTAGATTTTTAGATGTCTAATTAATTCAAAAATTGTGATCGTATAATCGTTAGAATAAGAATAAAAGTGTTGGAACATGTTCGATCCATTTAGTAAAAAATACTTGAGAAAAACCCAAAAAACTTGGTAATACAAAAAAAAAATAAATAAGCTATCGAGATTGATATTTCGAAAGAAGAAGAAATAATCTTGAAAAGTAAATTGTTTGGAAAAGCAGGAATCGAAGTGACGGATCGATTGGTACGAAATCGAAAAGCCTTGGAAGGAAAGAAGGAAGGAAGAAAGGAAAGTGCGAGGGGTGTGTAGTACGATGATAGGAAAAATGCGGAAGGTACTTTGAAGGTAACGCTCGGGGGCCAGCGTGCATCCTCGAGAGGACCTGTTGCTCCCCTACAAGAGAGAGTGTTTGTGCCCGCTTTGCAGTCAGAAACGTACATGGAGAAAGCGAGAAAGAGAGAAAGAGAGAGAAGGAAAAGGAGAGGAGGTCGCAGAAAGGGCGAAGGGAGGCCCGTCGAGTTTAGCGGTTAGTCGTAGTGGTGAGAAAGAGTAAGGGGTAAGAAGGGGGCAAGGCCAGGGAGGGATTCCGGAATGGAAGACGAGAGATAGCAAGTATATCTACCCTTTGTAAATTCGGCTTTAATGCGCAACGGCCTCGAGAGGGTCGGTGAAGGCGTTGCTGAAGTTGGATAGAGAAGGATAAATAACAGAAGGATGAGGATAAAAGGGGGATGGGCGTTACTCGGCGTGCCAACAACGGGGTCACTAGGGTGTTTCTCGGTAAGTTTTCAACGCTGGACAAGTTTAGACCAGAATGTAGATCTTCCCCCTTCTCGGTTGGCCACTTTTCGAGTGTGCCGAATGTTGCCGAGATTATATTCGTTCTTCTGCCTACTGCCGGAGGATCGGACGAAAATAAAAATCAAAAGTATAATCAAATATCGGAAGGAAAGAGAGAGAGAAAGAGAGTGAGGGGAAGGAAAGAAGAAGTCGGGAGAGTTCAACGTTCTATTCGTCCCATTGAAGGCAGGTAAATGGAAGAATAAAAATAGATAGACAAGGTTACGGGGCTAACTCGATCGGTGGCAAGGGTTCATCAGCTTCTCCAATCCGTTCCCCTCTTCCTCCTGTTCCTTCTCCTACTTCTACTCTTCCTCTTTCTCCGTCGTTTCAGTAACAGATTCAGCGATGAAGCATCGACGCGGACTGATCCGAGGTACCCGACGAAAATCACGTCACGAACGATCCGTTCATACGGTTGAATTGAACGGAAAGCCAGCCCCGGAGAGCGATCACGAGAAGCGCCCAACGTTCGGGAACTGAGTGATCCGTGCCAGAAGAGGACGAGGAGGAGGAGRAAGAGGAGACTTTCGGAGGAAAGTGTGAGAGAGAAAGGGATGTAGTAGGATATTCCAGTAAACCCCGGTGTGCTCGACCTCGCTACTCTCGAATCTCGATCTATCTCCCATAGATACACTCATACATCCTCGAATCGAATGCATCGATGCTGTGTGCACGGCTTACCGTGCATACCGTAGTGTAGTTAGGGTGCGAGAGAGACAGATAGATAGATAGGTTAAAAGAGAAAGAGAGAGAAAGAGAGAGAGAGAGAGAGAATAACGGAGGAAGAGGAGAGAACTCCAACCCCGTTTTCACTTTCGCTCGCCCGCTAGCTCTCGCATGGCACATATTCGCGTATTCATCCTTCCCTTTCCCCTCCCATCCTTTCCTACCCTACCCTTCCCTTCCCTTTCCTACCCTTTCTAGAGCCAACAACTCGTCGTTTCCCCGTCCCTTCGTTCTCTTCATGCTACACCACCACCACCCTTTAACGTCGACCTCGTATACACACATATAGAAAGAGGGAGAGATAGAGAGAGATTGAAGCACCGTTCTGTTCTCTCACTGTGTGTTTCGCCTACGTAAATGCACAAAGCTCAGCTGTTCTGTGACGTATACGTGCCTCAACCGTAAACCTCTTATACCCTCTCGTCGATCCCTACGAATCCCTCTTTCGTTTTCATCCTCTTTCTTCTTCTTCTTCTTTTTCTTATTCTTAGTGAGCTTTTTACCTTTTTGTAACTATGTTCAATTTAAAGTATTTAAAGATTTTCTTTTAAACACGGATCATCATTTTTCAGAAATTGTTTAAATATCTTACAATTTACTAGTATATTAGTTTACACCTATTGGTATGATATTTATTGAATTTCTTGTTAAATCATTAACTCTTTTTTTACGACATGATTTGTTGATAATATGTACTGGTCTTTACACGGACGACCCTTATATGGATTGCTAGTAACGAAAGAATTAACATCAATAAGTTATTCCTAATTACCAAATACATCAGACCCAAGTAATTTCATTAATCGTCATTGCAAATAAGAACTATGATAAAACGATAACATGTTTGAATTTACCAGATCCAACTAATTTCATTGACCCTCTAATTACTGAAGAAACTTTGATAAGACGATAAACTTTAGTATTCATTTCTCATTGAGGAATTTCCTTTTCTCTTTGCTAGTAAAGAAAATCTTCGTCCCTTAAATACGTAAGATTTACTTAGATCGTTTGAGTTTGAAGGAACACGGTCAAGCGTTAGACACCAGAGAAGAGTTTTGGAAGCTCGTCAGAGGTTATCACGAGGCGATCGTGCGAGACGCAAAACAGAGTCGTTCCGCGAAAATCCCTGAAGCGTGTCATTCGAGCTTTAGGTAACCTGTTGCTCCGTTCTCTGCTGCATCGGATCCCCGCACCTTCTCTCCCCTGACACAACCCCCTACGTTTCCCCCCAAGGTCCCCATCTCACCCCTAAACCCTCAGACCCCTTACCCAAGCTTGTTTCCACGAGCTACTACAGCATATAGCATCGTCTCGCATGTATGTTTATCTATGTGTGTGAGCCTGTGTGCATGAGTATATACACAATATATATACTTATATGTATGTAAATGCGTGACTATATATCTGTGTCTATGTTTAAGGCTATCTGTGTGTGTACCGGAAGAGGCATCCCCGGAATACCCGATCCACCGACAACGTAGAGGGAAAATGCCGAACACACGCGCTCCTCAAAGTGAGTAAGTGAGCAACCGAGAGTGAGAGTGAAGTAAGTGAGTACATAAGTGAGTAACTGAGTGAATGAGTTAGCGAGTGTGAGGAGAAGTAGAGTCGTGCTTCGGTGCCGTCTTATGCTAAACTTTGTGGATTGGACGAACCGACGGGGCGCCACTTGTCGGCCCAGTCGACCCAGTCGTTCCTCTTCCTCATCCTCCAGCCTCCCCCTCCTCCTCCTCCACCACCGTTACCGCCACTACCTATTTCCTTTCTTCCTACTTCTCATTCATTCGTAATAGTATTCATTTCAAACAGGGGTGGTATCTTACAATTCGGATGTTCAAATTCAAATTGATCCAAGGGATCTCACACAGTTTAGATCAAAGACTCGAATGATTTAAACGCAAGATCAATGAAGCATGCATGTTGATTTTCCTAGCAAATAAATTTGTTTTCGTGTTAATTCATTTGGTTAATTAAYTAATGTGGAAATTGTTATAAACAGGGCTGAGACAATCTGAGGATACAAAGGATACCCCATATCAGGCTAACAACATTCGAGTTTACATATAAATTCTTATTTTATTTATTATATGTAAATGTGGTAACCGATATAATTTTACACCCGAAAATAAGTACCCTTCGAGTGCATCTCATTATTAATATGTGATATTAAAAATATGAGATTTATTATAAATAAAAGGACACCAGATTTATATGCAAAACAATTGAACTGCATAAACAATAAAAAAAATTATTATACATCCTTCAGATACAAAGGCAAACCAATAAAATTGCTAACAATAAAATAAAACTTTATAATAGCCAGAAAAATATAAGCACGGCTTTGAACTTCAAATTTGCGTGGTTTCCTAGAGGATTAATCCCATGAACAGGTATCAAAAGAGTTAAATTCGTGTGTCATTTGGCAAAAAGAGAAAAACAAAAAAACTACTGAATGAAAAAAGAGAGATCAAATGATCCCGTGGGTGTATTTGTGTACATCACCTCTAGGATACAGGGCCACGTGTATTTGTGTATGAACGAAAAAGGACGCGGATGGAAGGAAGAATGAAAGAGAGAGAGAGATAAAGTTAGAGATAGAGACAGATAGATAAAGTGGGAAAGAGAAAGGGATAGAAAGAGAGAGAATGAGAGAATGAGAGAGAATGTACACGTAACACAAAACCGGCCTGTGGCGGAGGAACAACGGAACGAGCAACAGGTACATATACGTAGTACGTGCATCTACGTAGATCTCTCGGTGTCTCTCCAATTGGGATATGCACGTGCACATGATGTGTTCAAACGTAGAGAGTCTTCCCAAGCTACATGATATCTAGAAAGAGTCTTATCTTCCAAAGTATCAACGTAAACTATCCAACTTATTGTTGGAAATCATTTCCTAGAAGAAATTTGAGTAATAGGAACAATCGTTTACAAGAAACTCTTGATTATCTTTTTATTAATTCTTAGAAGAGTCTTATGAAAAATTTGACTATAAATCATAATTAGATTTAAATCTGCTTAGAAAAAATGAGGACAGAAATTTGTAGGCTTGTGTACACTTATAGGAACTTAAGTACAATTTTCTATAAAGAATAATAATGAATGATAGTCCATAGAACTTTAAATTTGATCAGTACACATTATTGAATAACAAGTATAATGATTCTATTATTTGTAATATTTCCATAAATGTTTCTTAAAACAAAATATAAAAAAGAGAATAACAATTTGAGAATAAGAAAGAAAATGATATCAATGGAAGAAGGATCATTTGATAGTAAAAAATCAAAATAAAATCAAGAATTGTAAAATGCATTCAACAGTATATACGAATCGTTCGTTCGGTCGTTGAGTTTGCGATCTCGTAACAGACGAGACGAGTAAGAAAGAAAGAAAGAAAGATGGAGAATGAAAGAGAGAAAGAGAGAAAGAGATAGAGTACGGTCAAGGAATACCATAAAGATGATAGAACGGAGTAGCCTCCCTCTCGGCAAGCCGCACGTTCAAGCCATTACAGTACCATGCGATCGGATATGTCGGTCAACGTGATCCTCAAACTAGGTGAAACTGTACTTCCTTCTAGCGGACCTTCCGTCCTTGCGAGAATAGAAAACGAACGTTCTAAGATGCTATATACATACGTGTATTTATTATACTCATTTATCGATTTTATATCTTCTTAAATAAAAATAAAATAAAATATGAATAAAAATTGTTCATATGAGTATAATAAGATTTGCCTGAAAAATTCTTACCACAAATTATATTATAAATATATGTTAAATCTTTCGAATAAATTTTGTTGAAGTACCTTATACTACATTTATTGAATATATTCATTATTACTCTAATATCAATACTTGACGATTTTTTTTTTCAAAAATTTACAAAACTCATCATATTCTGAACAGTCACAACTCTAAAACACCAGACGATCATTCATATTTTATAAATATCGATTTAAAATGTTCAAATATTATCATTAATACAAGTACAACGTTCTATTAAAAATAACAAAACTCGTTTTTTTTTCTTTTTAATAAAGACAATACTTTTCCAACAACAATTATGATAACTCATTCACTCCCAATCTCGCAATTATTAAACACCAATATAGAAGAAAAAAATAATACTTTTTCAGCGAAAATGACGAAAATACGTTTTCATTTATGGGACAAAATATTGAAAACCGAGAAACAAAAAATGAAAAGAACACAAGTAACACGTGTCAGAATGATATCATCGACACGTTCATTACCATATCACAGTATAATTAAATTCATTAATTCGCGGCTAAATGCGTATGTTCATATGTACGTAGATTCGAATGAAAGGGCGTGTGCCTCGAATTAATGAAGTCGGTAATCGCTATATTACCAGATTTTGACATTCGTTTGGTGGCGCATGGTAAAAGTTTATTATCGGGATCACGTACCAACACACAAAGCGAATCTCGATTGGATTAATTATTACGAAAGCGATGAACCCACAACCTTACCAATGGCATATGGAGAAATTTATCGGAGGCCTGCCAACCACTATCGAACAGAGATACGATATTTGCTTTAATTACTAAATCGTTTTACGTTTCTACTCGTAAAGTCATCGTTAAAAACATAATCGAAAATACTAGGTTGTTAATAATTTGTTAAATCAATTGCATTAAAAGATTAAAACTCAATGTAAAAACAAAGTCAGTTAGATAAATCGATAAGATAAAGACAAATAAATCCAGAAGAAAAAGAAAAAGGTGAAAGTGATGGGAATAGAAGAATGAAAAGGAAAAAGATTTTTACAGAATATTGACAAACTTTGATAGCATCGAACAACAAAATAATCGAATATGCGAATTTGTTGGAACTTAGGAGAATTTGAAAAATTTGCATACATCTTCCGTTTCAAATGTATTATAATAATATGATCGAGTACGTAAATATGGACATATGTTGGAGGTATCTAAGCATGTAAGTAAGTAAGTACCTACTAGGTGGTGTTTGCTCACGTACTGACAGACCGTACGTTGTACTGTTATGCGTTGGCACGCGTGACGCAACAGGAAAACGCGATCCGATTGGACTTCCTTGTCTCGAACGGAGACACCGCTCGAAACGTCGGTATATATATACGTAGGTGTATATATATATATATATATATATATATATATATATATATATATATACTCACGTTACGTATTACGATGTAAAGTATCGTAGAACGAGTAGAACAAATTTTACATTTAAGCTATACCTTAGCCTTCATTTAACTTATTTTTCTGTCATGAAAAAGTAATTTATATAAAATACAACAATCTACAAAACTTAATAAAATGAATTAGAGAAAGAAAAAAAGAAGAAGAAAAAAAGTATTACAAAATAGTCTTAAAAAACTTTTCAAATTAGAAACAAAAATTGGGAACCTTCTATTTTCTACAGGTTTGGCCAAAAATTTAGTGATCACAGTAATTGGATTGACTTTTTGATCAAATCCATTCCTATTGTTTCTCTAATTATAAGTTTAAAAAAAAAAAAAATATATATATATATATATATATATAATATATTAACATTAATAATTATTTATACAAATCTATAAATATAGAGAAATAAATGAACATTATAGAAATATACATAAATATTTCTCACACGCTTCTCGTATAGCATTTACGCTCGTCTGGTTCGAGCGTGTGCCTGAGTACGATGGAAGCGTATCGAGCAGCTGCTTCGAACAGCCGGCTGGGCGAGAGCAGGCTGTCCTCTTCCTCTCCCATCCCCCTTCCTGCCCTTCACCCTCTCTTTACCATCCCTTCACCCTACTCTACTCTTTCTCCTCTTTCTCACTCTCAATGCCGATCGCCAGCTTCACATCTTCGTCTTGACCGTCCTAGCAATACTATAACCCTCATCCTCGTTGTCTTTTATGAACAAAATATTATCTTCTTTGTCATTTTCATTTAAATACCTCGAAAATACGAAACAAATTTTTTTAACTCGCTAACTAAGAAAAATATATAATATCATCGACTCGTGTAAACAATATTATTCCTTTTTTAGTACAAATCGTTCATAATAACGAGTGTTATTTTGGAAAAAATTATATCATCGCTTAAACAAACTTTTGTTGTCAGTTCGTTTGAAAAATAGTCCTAATCGTCTTTATTTAAAAACACGTCGACTGCCACGTCGGTCACCCGTGACCGGCGTTTGTCCTCGCAATGGGGCCACGAGAGTCATCCATGACCGGCGTTATATTATCTTGCCTTACATATAATCTTAGAAATTGTCTAGCAAAATATGTAAAATTTAGCTTTGCGGTTGACGAGTTAAAAACAACATGATTATTTTCTTATCGCATTTTAATAATTGAAACAAATATGAAATAATCAGTTAAGGCGTTACTGTTCATTGGAAGAAAATCGTCGGTCTACACGTGAGGAATTAAAACGGATAACAATTTAAGAAGTTAACTGAAAGCATTCGGTTCAAAGAGATCCTTCCCTTGATCCACTAAAGTTTTATACGAAGAAATCGTATGAAACCAGCAACGATTTTCTTTTCATCTCTTACAACACATAGACGGATATTTATATGCGTGTATGGACGACGATCAGTTTAGATCTGTTTGCAATCAATCAAATAAAACATGATGATCGGATCGGAGAGCTTGTGCGCCTTACCACGGTCCTCTTTAGGGAACTTTCCACGTTTACCGAATCGCAGTCGGTAACCAGTTCCGTTCTCGGATGCATACACGCGTGTCGTGAACCCAATTCCACCAGAGAGGGAACGATTGGTTCCCTCTTCGACATCCTGATGTATCGCCGATACTGCAGCTACCTTCTATTCCCAGCTTTCCTCGCAACCGTTTCATGGTTTTGTTTGCGGTATAGATCTTCTCTCGGTTAGAGTAACGGAGACAAAAATAAAACCAGAGGGAGAAAGAGAGAGAGAGAAACATAGAGAGAAAGAGAGAAGGGATGACCTCGCATGCGTGTTTCTCACTCCCACTTCTTCCATTATACCCTTACCATCTCTCTCCTTCGTTCGTTACCCGTTTCGATCACAACTTCTATTATACCACTCTCTTCTCTTCTCTTCTCTTCTCTTCTCTCTCTCACTCTCCCTGTTTTTCTCATTCTATCTGTCGCGTCAGATATAAGTGTATACCTCTGGCGCAAAATCTTCTGATAAACGAAGAGAAAGAAAAAAAAAAACAAGTAGAAGAGATTTGGTATTATATTCTTTTCATAATATGACGATGATTAGTTGACATCCGAAAATGAATTATTCAAATACTTTGAGATAATAAGAAAGATCGAAGCGCACAAATAGACAACGATTTTAGAAGCCAGCTCTGCTTCTTGCTGCTTTTGCTACTGGTGCTGGTGCTGGTGCTGGTAGCAAACCGATACGGCTTGAAAACTTAATGCTCCGACTATAATTATATTTAGCAGCAGCTTAGATCGATCCGTAGATAGTGCTGGTAGAACTTGAAGTAAAACTCAAGCATCGCAAAATTTCTCAATTTACGAGAGTATAGCGAGAAAGAAGTATTTACCGAATAGTTATGTAGTATTTTAGTATAGAAACTCTCTCTCTCTCTCTCTCTCTCTCTCTCTCTCTCTCTCTCTCTCTCTCTCTCTATCTGTCTATCTATCTATCTTTAGAACAAAATAAAAAAGAGAGAACGTTTCGTTGGAAGGACATGGACGAAACTGAAAGAGTTTCGCTTTGACGGGAGAACTTGTAAGAAGGCGACCTAGAAAAAAAGACTTTTGCCTTTTCTCTTTATTCCCTCTCTCCTTCTCCCATAAGGATGAAGAAAATCTTTATTTCTTCATGTTTTGAGTAAAGGTACCAAAAATTTTGCCTCGTAGTCGAGCAGCGTTTCGAACTTCGACTTACAAAACACTCGGCCTTCGAAACGCTGCGCTTATTTGCTTACTTGGTTGCTTTCATTTTCTAGTCTTGCATTCGCACGTATCTTACTTTCGTCATCGACGAGAACGAGCAAAAGACCCCGCGCGGCTCGGGAAACTTGAAACATCGGCGCGGCGATTTGACGAACTTGCTACCTCTCCCTCTGCCCTTCCGCCTTCCTAAAGCAGAAAGTTCGCTCTTCTTGTAAGCCAAAAGATCGCGAGTCTCTGCTTTATCGGCAGCCGATAAACTTTATCGTTGTCGTCGTCGTAGTCGTCGTCGGGTTTCCTCCTTGTATTTCTCTATCTACGATACGTCTTCTTTTCCTCCCTTCTTCCATTGTCCCCTCTATTATTCCATCCTTCCTTCCATCTACCTGCCTGCCAACCTGCCTGCTTGCATGTCTATTTCTTTCTTTCTTTATTTCTTTCTTTTGCTTTAGCTATGAGTCGTCATCGTCCAGCCCGTTACTCGCGATACGCGAGCGCTAAGAATAGGACTGGTATGTATACATGTAAAGGAGAGAAACGAGAATGAGGAGGATGCCTCGTTGTGTCGATGGTGATGATAATGCGGTGGTGTAGCATCGAGATGCTGCATAGCCACTGGAAATACGACGAGTATTTGTGGAAATTGCTCCTATAAGGTAAACCGTGTATAAACTCCTCCTCCTCCTTCTCCTCCACCTCTTAATTTCACCATTCGGGATGTGAAGCCATTTTTAAATATCAACCAGATATTTTTGTTTTATTCGTCACCGCTACCACCACTACCCTCACTACTATTACCACCATCAAAATGGAGAACGTCATTTGAAGAGATACCAATCGCGCATCGAACTCTATAATCCTGGATCCATATTTTTATTTTTTTGTTTTCGATAGGTTAAACTGCGTCGTCGAATAATAAACGAGCACTAATTTTATTTGTTTTTCATCGTTAGTCTCCCCTTTTCCTATTCGTTAGAATGCAACACGCTCTTGTATTGGCGGAAACAATGACGACGATTCATAGAAATCATTGTCGTCGCGACGTTGTTTTAAACGACAAATAGAATTTCGGCGGCTTAATCGACCAATCGCGTTTAAGAAAGAGGGATAGATCGCATCGCGATTCGTTCACGTCCTATATCAGCCACCATATTTCCTTTCAGCGTTTCTATGAACAACAAAAATACGAAAATTGCATTAATCTGATATGATCAACTAAAAAAAGTATCTCTAAATAAGAATTTAAACAGAAATGATCGTCCAATAATTTAATATTCTCTTCGAGGAAGTCTTATAAATTATCAACCAAACAAAAAAAATATGGTCTCCGTCTTCGTCGTCGTGTCGTCGTCAACGTCATCTTCATGCCATGGCAAAGAAAAAAAAACGACAGAAGAAAAAGAGAGATGAGTAGGGAGAAGGAAGAGGAGGGATGGAGAGTAGAGTAAAAGATAGCAAGCAGGGATGGAGAGGGGCGGGGAGGGGAGGGGTGTACGAGGCATTCGCCATAAAGAATCGAGTTACAAAACCGGGTTGCAAAAGGTCTGTACGGCGAAGTGGTAGCAGCAGCCTTGTAAGCAACGCGTTGGCCAAGTATACGCTGATGGAAGCAACGAGCAACGACCACGGCCGCAGCAACGGCAGCAATGGCAGCGACGTCGTCGTCGTCGTCGTAGTCGTAGTCGTTACCGTCGTCGTCGTCATCGTCGTCGTTGTTGCCGGCGCCGTCGCCGTCGCTGGCAATGCTGAGTCACCGGTGCTACGTTGCCGCTACGATTTTCCGTCGCGCGCGCGTTGGTTGCGAGTTGGTGTGGCGTTGCCGAGTTTCCTGCGCCGCTCCCTTCCCCCTCCAGTCACCGCGACGAGCCTAGCAGCGGGCTTGGCCCCTTCCGTCTCTGCGCCGTCGTTATTGCTGCACTCGCGCTCTCTCTTGCAACGTGCACAGAACGTTTGTAAGAGAGGGATAGAAATATGAGAGAACATGGTTATATTCGTCGAAGAGAGAGAGAGAGAGAAAGAGCGAAGGGGAACGAGAGACAAAGACGAAGAGAGGGAGATATCGTCGAGGTAGATAGAACACGAACGCCGCACAGCGCGTTCAAATTTCATTGCGTCGGTTTCTCCTCTTCTCTTTTCCTCCCTCTATCTATCTTCTCTCTCTCTCTCTTTCTCTTTTTCCCTTCTATCTCGTTGGTTTCTCTCTTGCGTCCGTGGAGAGCGCGGAATTCAGAGAAAACGTCGGTAATGGAGTTTCGTGACGCCAACGGCAGAGCAGCAGCATCGCGCTTTAGCGCCGGACACTATCCGCTCATACAGCTCTTCCAAAGAGGTTTTACCAACAGGGTAGTAAAGATGCACGGGGTCTCTTCTTCTCTTCTAGTACTACGATAATATCCTTCCCAGTTCCCTCCACTCCCTTTACTACTCCTCCAACGTTTTTTTTTTCTTTCTTTCGCTTTCTTTCTTACTGTCTATCTCTGGAATATGAAGAGAGAAAAAAGAAAAAGAGAGAGAATGAGAGAGAGAGAGAGAGAAAGAAAAGGAAAAATAACACGTTGGGAAATGAATCCAAGTTTGGCTCGAACAGCAGCAGCAGCAGCAGACGTGTATACACGTACTATTCAGCTCGATCGATAGAATCGCGCGAGATATACGCGCGACGGGCTATGCTGGTAGCTCTCTTTTTCGATCTACGTTGCGCGTCCTCCTTCGTTCCATTAACACGACTCTATTTTTCTCTTTCCCTTTCCTTCCATTGCCGGGACATTTACGATGATGATGTGGGAAATGGTTGGCAACGAGGAGAAAGGCGCGAAAACAGTTCATCCGTCAGCCCTGTTTACGAGATATCAAGCGATCTTCTCAACAAAAGGAATAACCGAATCAAAGACTCCGTTGACCTATCTCTTTCCTTTATTCCTTTCATACTTTACAATCAGTTTTGTCTATCTGACTAGACTTGTCCATCTGAAAAAAATATCCCATTAAGTACTTGGAATAATAATTAATGAACAAAATGAACGGTCTGAACTTTTAGTAACCCGATCGAAGGGGTTTATTTACGTCTTAACTCGATGTCCTTACAATATTTAGACTAATCGATTATGCGTTAGAACGATCTCTCGGAAAAGCACGTTCCAAGGATAACGTCGTTTATCCGTGCTTGGAACATTTTTGAAAAGGGAGGGTAAAGTTGGTATAGGACGTTATGAAAATGGCAAAGAGAAGGACGATAAAAGGGCGTACGTGAAACGTATACTTCCGGCCCACAAACTCAAACTCAAACTCACATCCACACCCACACCCCCATATAGTAGTAGACATACACATGAGAGTACAAACGTATAGATATATGTATAAAGCTATACACATATATATATATATATATATATATATAGGGTATGGTACATACGCATCGCAATGCAAATGCGAGTGACCCGATAAAGCTGCATTGGGTCATAGAAAGGGAAAATACAACCTACAAACGGCTCCCGCTAAAATACGATTTTTATAGCCTCTCGGCGGCACGCCAGCCGTTTGCTTCTCTATCTTTCTCTCTCTTTTGCTTTTCGCAATGACGTCCACCACCATCGTTTCACTCCCTCGGCCTCAATTCTCCTCCTAGATTCTCCAGGCCATCCCTCGGAGTCACCACCCACGTTGCCCTCCACCTTTTTCCCTTTTTTATCCCTTCTCTTTACCCTCCCCATTACTTCTCCTCCTCTTCCACACCCCTTCCTCTTCATCCTTTTTCCCTTTCTCCTCTTCCTCCACCATCTATACCCACACCCACACCCTATTCGACCCCCTTTCAACCCCCTTACTGGGAATAGAAACTCGTGTCGCTCTTCTTCTTCTTCTTCTTCTTCTTCTTCCGCTCCAACCACCCACGGATTCTCTACCTTTCTCTTTCTCTTTTTCTTTCTCTGCATGATGGAATCTATCTCTGAATTAAAGAAAGAAAAGAGAAAAACGAGAGAGAGAGAAAAATTCGTTCGTTCATTCGTTCGTTCTCTAAACTCTAAAAATACTCCCCCGATCGACCCTCGAATGCGTTCTCTTCGCTTTCTTTCACCTTCCTGTCTCGGTACTTCACGATCAACCTCTACAACTTTTCATCCTCATTTTTTCTACAAAATCATTCGATTCATATTGAAATGTCAGTTCAATGAATTAGAATTAAATCGATGTTTGATACATTATATTTTTACTATAAATTAAAATGATTATGATGTATCATTGATGTAAAAATGATAAAAATTACAATGATATTTTTAATCAACCTATCTTTACATCAAATAAGTTCTAATATATTATGAATATTATTTATTGCATAGTTATAATATTTGAAGAATAATACTATTATTGAAGTAAACACAAAATTGCAACAATATATTTCACAAATTTATATATAAAATATTAGTGAAGATTATTCTAATTGCACAGTCAAAATTTATAGATTGAAAAAACACTATATATATATATCCTTAAAAATATTTCTTTTTTAGTAAACAGTATCCCCTAAAAAAACAAATAATTATTTCGAATAATTAATTAAACAAATTGATAATACACGTGTATAATATAATAAAACGATTAAATTGCTTTTAGTCTCTTTTGAAATGCACCAAGGTAAATCAACCCGACTACTTCATTTTCTCTTCATCCCTCTTCTTCTTTCTTTTATTTTCCCCTTTAGGTTCTCACACTCATACACAATATTGACGACGACTTTCTCGAAGAGATTAAAGGAAAATTCTTAGAGGGTTGTTAACGCTAACCGTAGAAACCAAGAAAAGGTTGATAGGATTTGAGTAGTTTGAAAAGAAAAGGAAAATAAGTCCGTTCGTTCATCTTCGAATGACCTTGAATCGAAAGGTAGTTCGAATCGATTCAAATCGTTCTCCTCTCTTCGACACGGCATATATCGACGGCACCACCGAGTGTTTACGCTTTCCACGTGGCGCTTCACTTCAACACCCACTGCCACGAGTTCCTAAAGTCCACGGAGTTTCGCTAAAGTTTCCTAATCGTAGGCTGGGGAATCCTTTCCCTCATCCCCCGTCCCTATTTTCTCTCTCTCTCTCTCTCTTTCTCTCCCTCTTACACTTTTCTCATCCTCTTACGAAGTAAGTATCCCCTATCGTAGTTTCTTCAGGCATTAAACTTTGACAGAGGTACTTGACCGAATTCTGCGACAGGATATCAAAAGCCCAGTTACGTTCTTGGAAACGTTAATGATTTACCACCATAACATGATTTTACTAGAATAATATACGCATTTTGCCATTCCACAAAAATAATTCATCAGATAAGATGCGTTTACGTTAATACGCTGTAAAAATGATTTTTTATCTGGTTTTTACACAATATAAAATGTATATTAAATGTTTTAATATATGTTATACAATTTTTATGAAATCGTATAACGTATTACATTTAAATCGAAAAAATCCATTTGAAAATATTTACAAATTCTCAAAAGGGTATCCATTTATATAAAATTTAAGAGTTCTCCGTATCTTATAAAATTGTAATAATTATCCAAACATACGTACACGTATAAACATACGTACATGTAGATAGCACGAATGAAATTGTTAATCGCAGTTAAAAGTAATAGTTGATAAAAAAAAATCGAAAAATATAAACTCATCCACCCCTTCTTTTTCTTCTTCGTTTTTTCTTTCTCTCTCTCTTTACTTTTAAGATCTTTTTTTGTATTTTTTTCTCTTTTTTTATTATTCCAACCCTAGCAGCAGCAGCAGTCCCGCGAAACTCTCGGGTTCTCGATTCGCCGGGAAGATCTCACGAACGATGATGCGCTCGAGGGGTGAACGCGAGCTAGGCGGTCTTCTTTTCCTCCCCAATCCCCCGATGAGAAAAAGAGAAAGAGAGAGACGAGTACAGAGGGAAGGTAAAAGAACGTAGAGAGAAAAATAAAAAAGAAATGAGATATATATATATATATAAAAATAAGAGGAAGAGAAAGAGGGAAGAAAATGAAGACATCGAATGAAGAGGAGTAACTCGAAGTTGTACGCTCTCGTCGAGAGAAACTCGATCAATGGCCTAGTCATATATAAACGTAAATACGTATATTATATATATGTGTATGTGTATGTGTGTAAGTACTTACATATATTAATGCATTGTTGTGTACAAATGTAAGAACTTATCTTTCCATCCTACTGATAACAATTCTCTTTCCATACTATTATTATTATTATTATTATTATTATTATTATTATTATTATTATTATTATTATTAAAGTTACAAGAAAAAAAAATATAGAGACAAAAGAATCATTTGATAAAAAAGTAGTTACAGTATTTTTTAAGCTTTCAATAGTCTAGTGTAGTGCTTACATGTATACACCAAAATTCATTAATGTATGTGAATAATTATCTTTACATCGTACCAATAATAATTCTCTGTCTATACTATTATTACTATTCACATTATAAAAAAATAAAAATAGACATATGAATTATTTGATAAAAAAGATACTTACAGCCTATTACAAAAGTAATCGTTGTAGGAACATTTTCGAATAAGGAAAGTGAGAGAAAGAGAGAGAGGTATATCTCTAAAATAATACATTTATTCTAACGTTCACAAACGCTAAGTTATATCACGTTAATAAGTCTTTCGGTTATTCGTTAGTTCTATCTTCGGAAAGCATGCAGCAGCAACAGCAGCAGCAACAACAGCAACAGCACCAGCAGGAGTCGGTAGCAAGCACGAGGACACCGGCATCAGCATCAGCATCAGCATCAGCATCGAAGTAGAAGAGAAAGAGGTAGAGAGAAAATGAGAAAGGGAGGGAGAGGGAGAGAGAAAGAGAGAATCCCCACCATTTCGGCTTTCGCTCGAGTAACGAGCACCCCCTTCCTATGGTTCCGTTAGTTTCCCCTCGTTCCTGTCTCTCTCCTTACCCCCATATTCTCTCTCTCTCTCTCTCCGTCTCTCTCGTTGCCTCATCGTACTATCGTCTCCTACGCTAGTCCATGATTCTTTCTCTCTCTCTCTCTTCCACATACACACATACAGACTCATACAGACTTACTCGCGTACATTAGTTGGTACATATAGATATATATTCTCTGTTAGTACCTTCCCTTGATGTGTTGGTAAATGTATATACTGGTATATATACATATATATACATATATATATATAGTATAGTATATACGTATGTGTTAGTTGGAACCACCCCTATTCGATAGACGAGAGTGGCACACGTTCGTGCTCGAACACAAGCGAGAGTTTACTGTCTGCGCGTGCGCACCCTGTCTCAAGCATTCTCTCTATGTACATACGTATATATGTATAAAATATATATATATATATATATATATATATATATNTATATATATGTATATAAAGTACATATACATTAGGTGGGTGTGTAGAGCGAGTTCACGTGGAGGTTGCTTCGAACTCATCCCACCTAAAGCGGACTGAACGACTCGACACACTGCGCTCTCACATCCACCACGCTCCTAGCTTTTTGTAGAAATATACACGTGAACGTGAAAGGTTCGGTATGGCGTTCGCGCGAGTCTGGCGAATGGAAGAACGGGGTCTGGGGGAATTATCGAAGCTACCAATACAGTCTAACTCTCTTTAGGTGGTGCGCACAAGCACACCGACACGGAAAAAGCTTCACGATAATGTACGTTCACTACCATCACGCCATCGCCAACACTAACACCATTACTATAACTAATACCAGTACTAGGACTACTATCAACACTACTACCATTATCCTAGTCACCGTCAGTAACGTTGCTAAAGCGTTCACACGGATACACACCCCCGAAGGATTCGGTGACTATCCGTTCTCCTCGAAACACCCCCTTCTGCCCCCGGTTCACCCCACCGTCACCACCCCCTTCGCTCTGACCGGGTTACGCTTGCAAGCGCACTATCCTTCGTTTCCTACCCTTCGATCCCCCGGACTCCTCTTTTCCACCCTCTCTCTTTATTTCTCTCTCTCTCTCTTTCTCTTGATTCTCCTCTTTTTGCTCGTCTCCGGAGGACGACTACTAGCCAAAAACTGGAAAACAGCAGAACGGAAAAGCGAAGTAACTACGTAGACTCTCCTTTCCTTGGCTTAGCTCTCTTTATCTCTTTCTCTTCCATTGATATATATATATATATATATATATATATTTAGGCTGTATAGTGATTTATTCATCAATCAAATTATCCTTTGTAAGCGTTATTTTTGTAAAAAAAAAAAGAAATAGAACAACGTTCTCTTCCGTCTCTACGACAGTATATTGTGTGGATGATTAAAAGATATTTCTAATTAGATTTTATTAGATATTGCAATTATTTCTTGTTTAAATCTGTGCCTGTGTAGTACGTGTGCCTGAGCTTTGGTATTTTTTTTTTTTTTTGAGTATTAATAATCAGAGAAAATACAATATATTCATAATAAATGATACAGGATCTCTCTCTCTCTTTTTTTTCCTATATTTTATTTCTGTTATTAAATATAACAAATAAGAGAAGAATTCCATTTGCGAGTTTAACGTACCGAAACTCCTCTTTCTTTAATTATTACTGAACGATTGCAATCTTGTTAATCCCGATAAATAAATAAATATTATTATAAATGATTTAAATGAAGATGATAATATCGAGTATGTAACGTTAATCAATGCCTACGGCCCCTTATATAATTATTCGTTAGTTCTTTATTACAATATCAATTATACCTATCGTCCGTGTATTAAATGTACCTTGTTACTTGTAAATGAACATAAATTCCCTCATTGATATAACCGAATCAATAGAAACGATAACACGTACATGTAATTCGTTACATACAATGCGATTTTCGTTATAAAAATGAGGATAATCAGATAATAAAACGTTCGATCATAATTTAAACGTTAAAAATCGTGTGATTAGAATATCATTGAAAGAATACACGTTCGTAAAATTACTAGCTCAAAAAATAAAATAAAAAATAAAAAAAGAGAAAAAAAGTAAGATGAATCTCTCGTAATGCGATACGAATTTCGCGGGTCTTCGAGAGAGCGTGACGTCAGCAACAGAGTACAACACAACAGTTTCGAAGAGAAACGTTCATCTCTACTATGTACCGTTTCACACGCGTATAAACGTGTGCGTGCGGTGCGGTGTGGTGTACATTGTGTAGCAGTGAAATGAGAAAAGGAAGGGTGTGGATGGATGGAGGGWAGGAGAAGGAAGAGGAGGTGTAGAAAGAGGATGGAATAGAATGAGGGGGAAGGGTTCGGTGGTGGTGAGCTTGTCGAAGAGACAGGCCACGCGAGAGAAGCAAGAAGAAACGGCTCGCACTCCCACGCCGGAAGGATAGGGAGTTGTATGAATATACCGTGCTGGTAAAAGAGAAAGAAAGAAAGAAAGAAATAAAGATAGAAAGAATAAGAGAAAGGGAGAGAGAGAGAGAAAGGAAAGAAAAAAAGATGATCGCGTTTGGTTCTCTTACGGTGCCTTTCGTGGAGCAACGCGACTTTCGAAGCAACACAACGCAACCAACACAACGGGCACGCGTCTAACTATCAACCGTGTGTATCTTTCTCTTTCTCTTTCTCTTTTTTTATCTTGTCCTTCTATTTTCCTCCATCGAGCACGCATATATACGTTCATACGTATACGCGTATATGTATAGGTAGCCTGTAGATATTGTATGGTTACATCCACGCGTGGTGAAAGCAGAGAGGTAAAGACAGTGAAAGGTGACGGGGTATGATACTTCTTTTCGTGATCTAGCAACTTTTTTTTTCTTTCTCGATTCTTGACATCAATAACGAACACAAGAAAAGAAAAAAAACCAAAAGAATACAAGAAATTATATAAATATAATATATTAAAAATTACATATCTTTAACTTTATTTTATAAAATTAAAATAAAAAATTATCTTCTAAAATGATCCAAATGTGTGTGTATACGTATTTGAATGAGTATCGTTGATCAAATCGTTATTTATACACAATTTTTTATTAATATATTTATAGCAAATAGAAAAAGTATAAAGAAATAGTAAGGACATTTCTATTTGATAGTAGTAGTAGTAGTAGTAGTAGTAATAGTAGTAGTAGGTAGTTGTTAGAAACTCAGAAATGAAGGTAGAGCTTCGGGTAAAACGAAGAACGTAATTTACGATTCTTCTGCATCGGGGAAAATGTCATGGAACAGAGTCTTCTACATCCTCGTCATCATCGAGGGCTCGGCCGTCGTACCTAGTCCAGGCTAGCATAATCTGGCCTGCATCGGTCTCTCTCTCTCTCTCTCTCTCTCTCTCTCTCTCATCGTCGTAGTCATCGTCGTCGTCGTTGTCGTCGTCGTCGTCGTCGTCGTCGTCGTCGTCGTCGTCGTCGTCGTCTTCGTCGGCTCTGTCTCTGTCTCCATAATTCAACCCTCGTCGTGATTGGTCGACGCAGCGCGCTGACGTCACACGAAAAGCAGTGGGATAACAAGCGGGATTGTGGGGTGGAGAAATGGAGAGAAAGGAAGAGAGAAAAGAGAAAGAGAGAGAGAGAGAGAAAATGAAGAGAATAGTGAGAGAGGACGAAGGAAGGAAGGAAGGAAGAAGAAGAAAGGATGGAAGGAAGGAAAGTGACGTGTAGGGGGTGGAAGGGTTCGAAAGCGGGCTAGCGTAGCTTCCACAAAAATACCCTGTCAGATAGAAACTGGCGGGCGAACACGGTGCACGTTGCCGGCGAGTTACCTACCTAGTACAACCGAACTACAATTCGAGCTACCACCACCCCCTGCAATCACCCCTTGCTTTTAACAATTCCTCTCTCTCACACACACTCTCTCTCTCTCTCTCTCTCTTTTCAGCACGAACCGGATTGAAATGATCATCATCTTCTTCGGATAGCGAAAGGTCGAATCGATTAATTAATCCATAATATCGACCCAGACTATGAAAACACAAATTCATAAAATTTTTAAACAACAACGGCAGGAACAATAAAAAAGAAAAGAAAAAAAAAAGCAATGAAGAAATCAATTTAGTAGGAAGGAATAAAAAGAAAATGAAGGAATGAAGGAAAGGAAAAGAAAGGAAAGGAATGAAAAGAAAGAAAGAAAAAAGAGAGGGATCTCGAAGCTCTAGGTAGAAATGGAAGAGGAGGAACGTTGCCTCGAAAGATCGATTTCCAAGGAAAATGGCGTCCTGCGGCGCGCTTCGACCCCACGACCGACCCCTATCTACCCCTCTACTCCACTATAGCCTGAGTCTCACCCACCTTCCCTCCCCTTTTTGCTACTCCTCTCCCACCAAACAGCTCCCTTTTCCTCTTCCATCCCCGTCCTACTCAGGCCTCTTCGTTTCAACCCCCGCGCGCTTCAAACTCACGGTCGATGAAGTGGAGCTTTCTCTCTCTCTCTCTCTCTCATCTCTTGTTCTATCTCTATCTCTCTTTCACCCTCTGCTTTCCTACCCTACTCGCCAATTCTCTCTTGCTGTATACCACTGTACTATACATGTATAAGTGTATATGTATAAAATGGATATATAGATACGTATCTATCTGTTTATCTATCCATCTATCTATCTATCCATCTATCTATCTATCTATCTATCTTTCATTCCATTTATTTCACCCTCTCTTTGGTAAGATGAAAGAAGACAGAGAGAAAAACGCACATTCAGAAGAAGCAACTCATCGAGGAGAACGAACGTTCCAAGACCTTCTCGGGTGGGGAGGGAGGTCTTCATTATGCTTCTTCATTCGTAAACAAATGAGTAGATCTAACCCAAGATCCAGATCTAGAATAGGAAAAATAAGACTATGGTGAATCATTTTTTACGATCATTTTGATGATCATTATCGATTTAGTCTCCTTCATCTTTACATCTATCTTTTTCTATCTTGATATAGCTATCTTAAAAAAATATATAAAGCATTGATCTCTGATCTTTGGTATAAGAACTTGGGTTAGTACTCTTTCGTTCGTAAATAGGAAAATCTTAAAGGACATAGAGGGTCACAAATAAACTGGGATATCTGCAAGGTGGATGTAAAAATCGTTTTAGTCAATTTTATTTAGTCTATTTTCTCTATATCGATCTATCTTTACATAGAACTTCCTTTTTTTCCGCATAAGAAAAGGATCTACGTAAAATACTACATATGTGTATATGTGTGTATATATATATATAACACCTAGGAGAGAATACGGTATATCAGTATTTTCTAGAATTAGCAATAAATCCCGTTTCCGTGGAACGTCGAATGCAAGAAGAAGGAATATCATTCTACCCCTTGCACCACCAACCATATCCCACGTAAAAGGGAGGAAAAGACAAAAATAAAAGAAAGATAAAAAGAGAGAAAGAGATGATACCCCGTTCGTGTAGTCATTCGAACGATCCTCTTACACTTTTTTCCAACGTTTTCCCGTCCATGTCCGTTTCTAACATACAAGAAGAGAAAGAGTAAGAGTAAGAGTAGGAGAAGGAAGAGAATGAGGAGGAGGATGAAGAGGAGGGCATTATCCCCGGATCGAAAAGCGCGTGAAGCCGCGGGTGGAGGTGGCGCGCGCGGTGGACGGCTGGATTAAAACTGAAATATTAGAGAACGCGAGCGATACCAGCAGAGTTACACATATTTCCTCGAGAATAAATTCGCGGCTTGGCAGTCGCGACATAACTTTTTCCTCGAACCTTCGAACTAGCAACTCGTGCGAAAAAGATAGAAAGAGATGGAACGATCGAGGAAGATAGAGAAAAGGGTATTCCAACTAGAAAGAGAAAGAGAAAGAGAAAGAGAAAGAGAAAGAGAAAGAGAAAGAGGAAGAGAAAGAGAACAGGACGACGAGCAAAACGTGTGCGAAACGTGGTGGGTCGTGATATGGGGGCAGCCTGATGGAAGGGGGATGGAGGGCTACGAGTATAGATGGGTAGATGGGAAGAGAGGAAGAGAAAGAGGAGGAGGTGGAGAAGAGGGAGAGAGAAGGTAGAAGTAGTTCTTGACGGGCAGTGGTCAGCCGTGCGGCGACCAGTCAAATCGTCCTATGCGCATGCGCCAAGCCGAACGTATACGATGGACGTATCATGTATATATATATCCCTTTTCCTCCCCCTTCAGGTCCTCTTCTATACCCTTCGTTGGTCCCTACCAACTACCCTATCCCTCCTCTTCCCTTCCAACCCCCTCCCCATTACTGCTTTTCGCCCTGCCACACACCAACTCGTCAACCCGTCGAACCCTAGCGTATTCCGGATGTGCGAAACTTCAAACGTCCCTCCGCGACTTCAAATTGCTACATTATTACGACTTCGGTCGGACCGCAGAAACAATTAGCTCAGGCAGACGCACGCGTATTAATATTTCCATTCGGTTTAGGCCGGCGACGGCAGCGGCGACAGGAACTGCGACTTAGGAGGAAGCAACGTGCTTGCTTCGTTGTGAATGGCTCGTTTCAAAGTTAATGATCGATGGTAGGATTATTGAAATAACAACAAGGACACGATTCCCAACCGAGGATCCGATCGAAGTCACCACTTTATCGATTACACATTTTTTATCGATCTTTATTTTCAAAAGGAAATATGTAAATTTTGTATCTTTTATTTGAATACTATACTATATTTGGAGTTATTAAATCTAATATATACATGGGATCTATATGTAATCAATTCAAATATTGATATAGTAGAAAATATAATGTTACAGTAATAAATGTATACATACTATCGCATTTGATTATTAATCACAATATTTATTCATATTTAATTATCTTTTTTTTTTCTATTTCATATTGTTAGTTTTGTTTAGCATAGTATTAGCAAAATACTACGTGGATAAAACTAACGCGACATGTGTTTTTTTCCTTCTAAGATATCCAAGAGAATCTAATTTTACGGGTCGACGAGAAGGTTTCGGAAGACTTAAAGACGTAATGATCGATAGGACGTAATTATAGTCTCTATTATTATATAAAAGGGGTGAAGAAAGTGGAGAAAGTAGGGGGTAAAGAGAGAGAAAGAGAGAGAGTAGAGTAGAGAAGAGAAAAGAGAATAGCGGACGGAATATCGCGCGACAAAATTCTGCTCGCAGCTAGGCAACCATTTTCATCGATCGCGGGTAAGAGGGGACGAGCGCGGGGAAATGCTTCGAAAAGAGGGGCCGGCCATTTTGTTTACCAAGCGCTAATGTCGAATGACCGCTAAAACTGAATAATAGTCCACCGTGTCGCATATTAAGCCAAAAAGCAACACACCTATGTATGTATGTTTTCTTGCATTGCGTTGCGTAGTTTTCCTAGGATCAAAAAATTCTTTTTTTTTTTTTCTCTTTGTTTATTTACATTTTATTTATTTACATTTTTTTTATCTATTTTTCTTAACATTGTCAAATATACATCGCGAAGGGATCAATTGTCGTTCTAAAAAAAAATTATTATCTACAATCGAAGATCGTCTTTCTATATTAAAAAAAAAAAAAAAAAATATTAAAAAATATTTCGCGCCCTCTATTTCCTTTTTCTCCTCAACACCTCCCCCCACCTTCGCTCTCTCACTCTGAATATATAATAATTTAATATTCGACGATGGCGTTCAACAATTTCTCTACGATCCCCAATATCGATCTCGAGGTAGAAAGTTACAAAATATACGGATAGCTACGTCGTTCTCTGCATTATTTCATTTTCAACGATGTTAGGGTAAAAGAGAAAGAGAAAGAGAGTACCGCCGGAACTCCTAATTAACGTCACTACCACGAGGACGTAGAAAGCTAGCCAAACCGAAAACGCCAAGAGAAATTTCCGAAATACTTTCGTAATACAATTAGCTACCTGTATAACTTAAATAAAACATTTGTAACGGAGCTAGTATATGTTAGTAACGTTACCTTTTTGCGATTCGGCGACGTATTACACCTTTAGACGTGGTTAATTATTTCGATTTATTGCCACGACCGAATTTCGCGATAGAATGAAACTCCAAATTACGAATAATTTTATTTTTTTATTTTTTATTTAAATATATTATTTACATATAAAAAAAAAGAAAAAGGGGTACAAACGTAAATTAATAGTCATGAAGAAATGTATATATAAAGAAAAATTAAAAAGTCAGATAAATTACGACGTCTATGAACGAATATAATCTGACTAAGCGACTACTACGTATCAAACGAAATTTCAAAGCAAAGAAACAAAAAGAAATAATGTCAAACATACCTTTGACGCGAGACCAACAAAAAAGAAAAAAACATCAGGAGAAAGATAAACTCTCGAACATGAAGTATGTATATTATTTTAAATTATTCATTCGTCATCGAGGTTTATGATTCGTCGTAGCCAAAAATTGTCCCAACTATTAGATATATCGCAAGTTTGGTACGAGCCGGACGTTAAATGAATAATTTCCTATTATGGCACGATGAAGGCATCTCCGTTTCAGAATGACGCTAAAAATGAGACTGGCAGTCTCGTAAAAGAACGAAAAAAATAGAATACTAACGCATTCTACGAACTCTACGAACGTTGATATCTAACTATGCTGGAATTTGTTCTGCGATAAATGGGGGTGGAAAAAGAGGCGAGGAGGTGAGTGAGGAGAGTCAGAAAGGGGGTGAAAGTTCGAAATCCGGAAAACGTCGACTGTACGACGGCATTACGCGTCGTATTCGTTAAGCCGAAGCGAAGGCTCGTGTCAGAACGTTTCCTAATTAACGTAAGTGCCGTTCGTTTTCGACTTTCACGTGAGAATTTAGCCAATTCACACCCCCTCCCAAATCCACCCCCCGCCCTCCTCCTCCTCCCAAATTCACCCTCAAGCTCCTAAACATATAGATAGACAGGTAGATAGACAGATGTATAAAGAGAGTTGAAACACTAATCGTTAGGAATCGTTCGATTTGATGCTCCTTTTACAGGAATATCGATTTACCGTCCATCGGTTAAATTCAAAATTCCCGCCTAACGAGGACGATCCTTGTACACTCGAATCGATCGATTCGGTGTGTCGAGGACTGACCCTACCAGAGCTACCATTCGATAAAAATACATTCAAAGCGTCCTTCCAAGAGAGGACGACGCGCACCTGTTGACCGTATTTCCTTTCCAAGGGAAATCACCGAAAGGACGATAACGTATGCGTGGCCTATATGTGTTAGCATTACGAAGGGCTTTAATACTATTAAGGAAAAAGTCAATATTTTTTCCATTTGATTTTTTCTTTTTTTGAATAGAAATAAAAATATTTGTTCGTCTATGATATTGTTAAACGAATAATCAAAAAATGGGATGTTAAGAACATGTCTTTTTGAAATATTTACGATTGATTAGATCAAATTTGAACCATGTGATTCTAATTGTAAGTTTATAAAATTATATTATTTTCGAATGAAGGATAATTTGATTTAAGTAAATTATTTGTGATGCCAAATGTAAGATAAATAAAAATTATTGTTTCTAACATTTTTTGATATGAAATTGAATATGAAATAAAATTATTAAATAGCTAAATTAATGAATATTATTGTAATAAAAATAATTAATAAAAAACACAATTTTGTGATTCTCTAATCAACATTATAATAAAAATAATTTTAAATTATATATTTAATTATAGCATAAGAAGAGTTAACGATTGGGAAAGTAAAGCAAAGCAAGAAAAAATCGAAATAATATAAAAACCTATCGAATTTAGAAAGGTACCACGATAAAAAGCCAGAGATAAAAAAGAAAAGTTTTGCAAGGATCGTCGATTAGCTTAGCTCGCAAGTTATGTGTCGTTTTTTACTCTCCTCCTCCTCTCTTCTTCTTCTTCTTCTTCATCTACTTTTTCCCTCGGTCCTAGCTAAATCTTTCTCCAGTCCCCTTTTCCCTTCTCCCTTTGACTCTTCTCTTTTATCCCTCTGGTTGGTGCGCTAACACGGCTAGGCGCCGCGTTCGAAGAAGAAACTTTACGCTTCGTGTAAACCGACATAATTAACTTCCCGTAGCGACTTCTTAATTGCGAAGAAAAGTTCAAGGACCGTGTATATTTTCCATCGAATCACGAAAAAACACGCGTCCTTATATAAAAAGGGAGTACGTATACCCTACGAAACATGCGTCTTATTAATTATTACATATTTTACTCTCATAATTAAGATTACATTTAATGTTTCGATATATCAAATTATTTAATAAATTTATTACAAAAAAATAAATGTATTTTAAAAGTTTGTTCTATTATGTATTACGCTTGTATTAAAGAAACAATAAAACTATACTCTATGAGTTTAAGTAAATTTAAGTAAATATTAATGAAAATTATATCGCGTATTTAAAAGTTCGTCTTACATTTTTAAGGTTGTATTTAATTAAAATAATGAACTTTTGTAAACAAGCGAATAATATTATCATTTAAAAAAAATATTCGTTCGTTTATTCAAATTTTCAGATGGAGCTTTAGTCAAATGGACGTCTGAAGTATCTTCCTTATCGATCACCTACGATACCATATACATAATTAACGCTTCTCAAAATCGTTAACACATCAATCGAACAAGTATGGACCAGGTGAATCGATAATTTCGATATGTCATTTTTTAAATCTTTCTTTTTACAACAATTAACAAATATATATTATCATTTAATAATAATAATAATAATTTACGTAATTGAACATGATCTATAAATTGAGATTCTTTGATATAAAAATGATAAAATCTACATTCAAAAATAATTTATAATATTTCGATTAAAATTTAGTATTTAAACGGTCGAATTGGAAAAAAGAAGGACATGAAAATAAATAAAAAGAGAAAAAAAGTAAAGAGATCATATTCTTTTGTAGTATGCAAAATCGATTATCATCACGTAACGGTAATAAGAGGCGAACTAGAGAAAATACGATGAGTTCTCTGAAGCTAACGTCATCATCGTCTCACGGCACCTTCGTAGTCAGCCGCGAAGCTGCATTTGCTACTCAATGTATCTATGTAGGTGTATATACATACATACATATACAAATAAACATACTATCTATCTATTTATATATATATACATCTAACAGATACAAATAATACATACACGTACGTACATATATATGAATACACATACACACACACATATATATATATATATATATATAAATACATACATTCTCCTCAGAGGCAAAGCATGCTCGCGTTGCATAGGAAGCTAGTACGAAACACTAGGCGAGGTTGTGCAAACACAATTTTCCCCCGTTACTCGAACCTCCTAGCAATCTCTCTCTTTCTCTCTCTCTCTTTCGCGAATACTTGTTCACCATCGTTAAAACGGTCTATCAAATCTTAAATCTTCCAAGTATATGGCTCCTTTTCATATTTTCTTAACATTTATCATGTTTATTATTAATTAAAACTCTTATAAACAAAATATAATATTTTACTTAAATTATTTTTATATTTTTCTCTTTATCAGGAATTTCTACCAATAAGAAGTGAAATTTCCGTAACGATTCTAAGGGTTTGTAACTGTGGTACGTAAGGTCTAAAAATGTAACACAGTTTGTCCTACAGTTGCCGTTCTAAAATAGGCCGATTCTTAGGTAGAGGAACATTTTCCTGAGAAAGATAGGAAAATAAAACAATAGTAAGCAAGATTATATAGTACAATTATAATCAAATAATCTGAAAATAAATCTTACGAATCTACGTGAAGATTAATATATAACTATACTTGTATAATTAATTATATAAGAATAGAATCCTTTTTTTTCTCATAATTGAATATTAAAATAAAATCACGAGAGGTGGTACTTTAAAACAATATATTTTACTTTACAATGAAAATATTATTACAATTAATTAAACTTATAAATTATTATGTATCAATGATTAAATTATTTATAAATTTGACTATAAAATAATTTCCCAAGATTTTTATCTTTTTTACTCTCCCTTTTATGGGTTCGAGTCATTTTGCTACGAACACCTTCTTACACCTATTAACAGCACATGGTTTTTGTTTTCCCTAACGGGTCACTCATCCATGTTACTAACCGTACTCATGTTGTTTGATTTTAGTTATCGGCCAGGAACTAGTAATCCAACTAATAGAAGCAGAAGCGTATTTATTTCATTCATTTAATCTGACGTGACTTAGTCGTTGTTAACTATGTATGTGTATAAATCATTCATTTTCTTAGTTACAAATATTATTATTACTTATTAAATTAATAATTTCAGTTCAATTCTATATTCAAGATTATATGATATAAAGTAAAAACTATGCATAAGAATGATAGATAGACAGATGCATAAATACACACACACACATATATGTATATATATCTAAAGCATTCACCGTTATTTACACCACATCTATACGAAAATGTATGAACTAGTTAGAGAGAGAGAGGACCCCCTTTTCTATTTATTCTTTACTATAATATAAAAATAATATAAGAAAATAAAATAGAAAATAGTAATTATCAGGTAGGAAAAAGTACCAATAGAATAAGGAATTTTTGATGTTGTACTTCCGGCTCAAAATAACGACACAAAACGTCGTCAACGTAGTAAAAGAGAATAAGAAAGAGAGAGCGAGAGAGATCATTGGTGCTTTTGTCAGCGTTGGCAAGAAAAGCTATTACGGACGACCGGTTCCTCAGCGGGGAGACGGAAGAGGGAAAAAAATATATAGTAAATTCTCTCTTTCTCTTTTTCTTTCTCTCTTTCGGAGAGCTTGAACGAGAGCTACACTACCAGTGAACCAAGAAACTCCACCATCTCTTCTCTTTTCTCTTTATCTTTATCCTTATCTTTCTCTTTGCGTTATAGGACAACGGAGAACCAACTTGTTTACTACCTTCGATAATATCAATTTATCTGAGAACTTTGAAATTAGCAGCCTCGTAATTATCTTCTGGTTTAGTAATTCATTAACTATCTATTGTCTGTCTATCGATGTATGAAACGAGATCGATTTTCGAACCTTCAAATTAAGGGTTCCAATTAGGTTAAACATTTTCTAATACACCAGTATGAAAGATACTTTTCAATTTAATAAAAACTAATAATAATAATAACAATACTTCACAAACTATTCTGTTCGTCGTACCTTTATTAACTAATTAGTAAAATAAATATTAATAAAAAAAATAAAAATAATAATTATTTCTCGAGCTTTAGGTATCACTAATGAAGCCACATCATTTGCATTACTAATAAACTCGGCAAAGGCCAAGTTTTATTCGCATTTGAGGAAAAATACAAGCAAATGATCTAAATAGAGGACAAGGGTAGAAAATTCGAGGTTAGCCGTTGAGCTGGTAAAAGTAGGCTAATAGAGATCGAGGAAACGGATAAGAAAGTTGCATTTTGTTGTACATTGACCGCAAAAAGCGTTCTTCCTCTCTCGTTTCTTAATTCAGAGAAGGGGTAGTAGCAGCAAAGAACGGACACTCCTCGAAGACGTTCCTGGTTCACGGTCGAGTCGCAAAGTGGTCGGTTTAACTTTTTAAATCGTTCTTTAAACGCGTTCGCGCGCGAGTGCGAATGCGAATGCACCACATACACGTATACGTACACGTAAATGTACACGTATACGTACAGGCTGTTGCAGTGCAATGCTGTGTATGATGGGTAGTGAGAAAAAGAGAGACAGAAAAAAAAATCAGAAAAAGAGAGAGATATATACATATATAAAATATGAGAGGGAAAGAGATAGAGATAGAGAGGTAGAAGGAAAACTGTGCAACTCGAACTCTCGGGTGCAAGTAGGCATGGCTTCCTGCTGGTAGCTGATCCGTGACGCCCACACCGGCCAGCTAACTCTTCGTGCTTCTTGCACGGCCACGTTGCTCGATGGAGACTCGAGACGACCTCGATCGAGTACCAACAGAAAGAAAGACAAAGAAAAAAGAAAAAGAGAAAGATTCGTTGAATATTTATTAATCTGATTATTTTATATTTAATCCCTGTATAATAATTAATAAAAATAAATAAATATTTTAATTGATATATTAAATCGTAATTACACATTGTAAAGATGTTATGGAATTTATAAAAGAAGAAAAGAAATTTGATTTGGTGGTTGTTCATTGGTCATAAACTATAACGGTATCATATATAAATAGAATATTAGATTTTTTTCGGTTGATAGAAATTGTTTTTTTCTTTTATATTAGCTATCGCTTCTGTCATACTAATATAATATAACATAATGTAATGTATAGAATAAAATAGATACAATCTCTTTCTTTCTTTTCCTCTTTCTCTCTCTTTCCGTTCTTTTTTATATTATACTTTAAAATAATTATTATAATATTGAATAAAAATATTGAATTAATCGTATGAATAAATATGTAAAGTAAAATAATTTGAATAAAGTATTGGTGATCAATGACCTTGGTGGTATTGAATGTGATAAGTAAGGTCGACTGGAAGGTCAGGAACGATCGGTGGACACGTCGAGCATACTTCTTTCTTTCTCTCTCTCACACATTCTGTCTCTTTCTATCTCGTTTAACGGCCTATCCGAGAGGCGCTCTCGAAACTGGCACGCCGGAAGTTGAGGGGCCGCGTCACTTCGAGGAACGCGCGAAAGGGCGTGTGCGAGGGAAAGGACCGTGGGAAGAGGTCTGCGATTATATGCATACTCGACCTTGAAATGCATCGCCCGAGTTTCGCGCGAATTCCCGTCGCAGATAAAGTCCGTCTCTCTCTCTTTTCTTTTTCCCCTTTTTTTTTCTTTCCTTTTTCTTTTTTCTTTTTTTCTTTTACGAGCGAAGGGATGAAAAATGTACGCGCTCACGATCTATACGTATCCTACATTTTTGTTCGAGTACACATTTTTCTATCAAATTTTTATTTAGGATTCTGCCGTTTTTTTTTTTTTTTCATGAAAAAGAAATACAAATAAATACGATTTTTTGACATTTATTTATATATATATAATTAATGTGTGTAAAAATTTATGCATTAAAAATATGTTTTTATTGTTGTTGTTATTATTATTATCATTATTATTAATATTATTGTGTATATTTTGTTGTTAATATTTCATATAAATAAATTAATCCACCGAGCTCCCAAGACAAAAATATTTCAAAATATATCTATCCACACAATACTCGTCGTTCATATTTAAATGAATATTTTAAAGAGAAAAAATATATATAATGGTAAAAAAAAATAATAAATTTATTTGTAAAGCAAAATAAAAGAAATGTTGAAAATTATTTACCAATTAACAGTAACTTGTTTTTTTTCGAGTATGTTGGAACAATAATTATGATAATTATTTGATCAACTTGATTGTAAAAAAAGAATCCACATTAGCGGATACTTTTGAAGATAAATAAACTATCTTCCGGGATTGTTTCAGTTGAAAAAAAAAATCCAAGTTATCTTTCTTAGCGTTGGATCAAATCGTTGAAGCGTTTTGCACCTTGTATTCGCGGGCAATGGACCGTGCGTGCGATCGACGACACCGGAAGTCGACTCCCGTTCGTTCTACGACCTCAAGAAGGATCGCGAAAAGTTAACGAGCACTACGTAAGTAAGTAGGTAGGTAGTTGCTATTTAAAGAGATTCCATCGAAGGAGGAAAGATTTTTATTCGATGATTAATTACTTCTCACGCGTTACTCTTTGACTTGATTCTCTTATTCTTTTTTGTCTTTTATTTTTATTTTTATAAAAGACCWTCCCGAAAGATTTTTACATGAGACATTAATTGATAAATGGTTTTTTCTTTTTTTTTTTTTCAATTTAACACAATTTATAAAATTGTGATAATTACAAAATAAAATGTAATTATTTCAAATAAATAAAAATAAACATTCAAACACATCCGAGAATTTTTCATTTTCAATCATTTAAATACAATGTTATGAAAAAAGAGCACATTTCGCCAAAAATTACGATTACATTTAAAACACATAATTCACGCGTATACAAAAACGATAAAATATTAAGAAACGAATCGATATCTCGATATCTACGAAAAAATAAGATACCTAACAATATCTACCATCGAATCAATTTATCGATATTTTTTTCTAAATACAAACACGTTGTATACTTTCAGTCTACGATATATCCAAAATTCGAAAAAAAAAAAAGAAAAAAAGAAGAACAACAAAAAGAGTACCAAACTACAATACAAAATTTAAAATCTATAAAAAAAGAGAGAAAAAATAAAATCAAAAAATTGAGAGAGAAAGAGAAAGAGAGAGAAAAAAAGACATATTTTGATGTTCTATTAAAAGTATTATTTCTTCCACAGAATCGCCCTCCGCAGTATCCAAGGATAGTAAAGAGCAGAGAAAAAGAAGAAGCATCCTTCGACCCGCTTCGAAGAGCACTCTCTCTCTGTTTTTCTCTTTCTCTTTTTCTCCCTTTTCCTTCCCTTTTCTCTCTCATTCTCTCTCTCTCTCTCTCGCTCTTTCTCGCACTCAGGGCTCAGAATCTACCCCGATCTTCCCTTCCCACCTCTCCTCTACCGTACGTTTCTTCTCTACCCTTCGGTTGCCTCTCTTGAATCTCTCCCCCTTTCTACCACCCCTTCTACCCTATCCTCGTCTCTCAGTCTCTCTCTCTCTGTTTTTCTCTTTCTCTCTTTCTCTCTCTCTCTCTCTCTCTCTCTCTCTCTCTAGCTTCCCTACTTTCCTCGACACCCTACTTCTCTCTCCACCCCTCTTTTCCTCTCTTCTATCTTTCTCTTTCTCTTGCTCTCTCCCGATTCACGAAGGGGAAATTTTCTCTCCTCGAATCTTCCCCTCTCTCTTTCTCTCTTGCTTTTCCCATTCGTAGCCCACCACCATCCCAAGCTCTCGCCGATATTACTCCGAGAGGAAATTTCGCGATATTCCTCGCAAGAGATTTATAGAAAAATTAATTATGCAACGTCGATTCTTCTTCTTCTTCTTCTTCTTCTGCTTCTTCCTCATCTTCTTCTTCTTCCGGCAGCACACTAACGTCCATCATGTGTGCAAGACTTATCGAAAAGTTAAACATATTTTATATATCTGTCTTTCCTATCACTGTATTAATATAATTTTTATATTAAATACTTTTTTCAGAAAAGATATAACTTTAATGATTCTCTTTCATCGAATATACCAAAATACAATTTTTTTTATATTATGCATTAAATAATAGCTTATATATATATATAATGAAGATGTTTATGAACTTAATGGTAAATATAATAATTTTTTTCTAAAAATAATAATATTTGTTTAAAAAAATAATTAAGATAGATTATTTGATGTTTTTTATTGAAACAGGTAAAATTCGAGAGAAAAATTATTTCTAGTTTCTAGCTGCACACTCAATCATACACAAACACACACACACAGAAATATAGTGAAAAAGGGAGAGAGAAAGAGGGAGAAAGGAGTCATTGGTGCGTCCTCGAAAAAGCGCCCCCTAAGAGTCGCATGAGAATACAGACGCGACAAAAACTCTCCCCCTATGTCGACTCTCGAGACTCTCGGTGGTCGTCCTAAAACTGAACCCCCTAAAAAGAGAATATATCTTTCTCTCTCTCTCTCTCTCTCTCTCTCTCTCTCTCTCTCTCTCTTATTCTCTCAATCTCTTATTCTCTTATTCTCTCTCCACCCTTTTGCTTTCCACGTTGGTTGCTTGCTTTCTGCACGCTACTATCACTGCTGTTGCTATTGCTGTTGTTGTTGTTGTTGTTGCTATTGCTACTGTTGCTACTGTTACTGCTGCTGCTGTTGCAGCTTTACTGACACTATTAGGGGATGAAACACAAACGAAAGAGAAAGAGAGAGAGAGAGAGAGAAGGAGAAATACTAAAGGAAATCATTCCATCAGAGAGAATAATTCTCTCTACTTGACCACCTTTTGCATCCTTCGAGAGTGCATACACCTTTGAAGATTCAAAGTATTATTCAAGTATTAACTAAAAATAAGAAAAAAAATACTTTTCATTGAAAATTTCTTCTTGTCACGATTAAACGGTATTACTAATTGTAATAATAAAATAGGATCAAAATGACAACATTCTTATAATTCGTCGAATCAATTTTTACGTATTTCTTTTCTTCTTTTTACATTCCTAGAGTCAAATTTTCTCTTAACCCTTTCAGTGCTAAATACTTTTAACTAAAATGTTTTGTAGGAACGGAATAATTTATTATTAACCAGATTCTAATAATAAATTATATTTAATAATTAAAGTTTTTGTTTCTGAATATGATTTAATTAATTAATATAAATATTACATTATTTTACATCAATATTAACAAACACGTATATGCATTGATAGACCACTCGAGTAATTTTTACCAAACGTATATATGCGTCCATAGCACTCTAAGGGTTAATTCGTTTTATTTTATTTTGTCTTTTTTTTCTTTCTTTTTTTTTTTTTTTAATTTTCTCCAAGTAATATCTTTAAACGAAAACACGAATACGATATCGATGGAATACGAAGAGTCAATTAATCATCGCGAATACGGAGGACCGTACAATTTATCAAGTACTATGCCATATATACATATATATATAGAAAGAGAGAGAGAGAGAGAGAATAGAACACGCGAATAAAAGAATTCTTAGCTAACGAGGCATATCGCACATGTAGGGGATGGTGGTGTACGCCCTCGGTTTGTACACACTCCTGACCCTGATATGCGTATGATAAGGTCAACCAACAGAGATGGGGTTAGTCCTATCGTAAATATCCTAGCTTTACGAGAATATACCTACATCTAACTTACCATAAAATCATGTTGCGCTACATCCACGTACACAAATTTTTAAATATAGAAATATAAAATAAAATAAATATTTTCAATTATTTATTTAATATAAATAAAATGTTTCTTTTCTTATTTTTCTGTTTTTTAAAAGAAGATAAATGATTTCAGAATAGCACATAACTTTGCTACCATTAATCGGATTTGCCACTACTTGCATGTTACATGCAGTTTAAAATATTTTCTTGTCTTTTTACTCTCCCTTTTATGGGTTCTAGTTATTTCTTTACTTTCTAGTTACTTTTGTCCAAAAAAATCATCTATCTATTTTACTAATCATACCTACGTTGTTTAACTTTAATGATTAGAAAGGAAATAATAATCCTAGGTACCTAGACCATTGACTAAAATGCAAAATATTTCATGGAACAATTAAAAAATAAAATCGTGGTATTTGGTTTTTATCTCCGATCAAAAGTTATGGCGTCTTGAAAATGAACGGAGCTCGGTAAGAAACTAAAAACGCTACTATTAAACAATTTGAAAAAATTTGAAGAAAGTTGGATATAAAAAATATGAAAAAGAAGTTTTTTCACTTTGGCGTTAAAAATACAAAGAATTTTCTTTTCCTCCGTTATCAAATATAGAGAAAAAAAAAAAAAAAGAGTTAGAATTAAAATATTTAAGAAAATGTTAATATTATCGTTAATAAGAGAAAAAATATGGAGGTCATTTAATTGGGCTGACTCGTGTCATAACATACTCCTTTTTCTCTAGTACTTTTTAAAAGCATGATCTCTCTTTTTTGTCTATGTGTGTCTGTGTTTGTGTACGAGTGTCTATAGCTGTGTGTGAGGAAAGACACGTGAAGTAACGTAACTGCGTATATAGAAGGTATTACGTAAAGAACAGGTAGTTACTGCGTAATAGGCTAACGCGAAGGACTCTTTTTTTCAATCCCTAACAATCGCCTTCTGATTCTTACGTTTCACGCTGATATTACGATTACCGCGAAGCATGGAAGAGTTGTTATGGAATTAAATGAAAAATAAAAAAGTCAAGGAATGCATCATCCGAATGGGACCGAAATAGAACTCGATTCTGACGAGAGATTTTAAATTGAAAATTGAGAGACCAAATTTCTAATCGATCAGAACAAAAGTAATTTAAAAATTTCATTCTATTTTTTCAAATAAAAGTAAATAATTTATAAATAATTTAGACAACTTTACTTACAAGATAAATAATTGACATACGATTTGAGTGTATATTTAACAATAAAATCTAAATTTATAATTTTTTAGACAACTAATTGATCAAAATAATGTAATTTGTTGAAATTTATTATTTCATTTTAATCGTATTGATTATAATATATGTTTCAATGCGAATAAAAATGTATATTCTCCAAAATACGTACACAAATGTCTTTTTCTATCTCCTCGAGTAAACGACCTTTTGTTAGTTGCTTAAGGAAGTCTTTGAGCTAAATAAACTTTAAACTTCTTAGACGATACAATATCCATTTCGAAGGCTAAAAAAATTGGTCAAAAATACTCGCAGGTCATTTAAAAGATTTAAATAACCTGTTTAAGAAAAATATTTCAATCAATGCAACAACGAAAGAAAAGAAAAGGTTTCCGAAGAGTTTGCCTAGTCCCATGGACAAAAGAAATTCCAGATTTTCCAAGAATAGCATCTATTCAAACTTAGAGAGTTCGAAATTTAAGGGAATATCTATATTTCTTAGAATATAACAGAATTCAGGTAGCCGTTAGAAATCCCAGAGAACCTTTTAGGATCTTTAAAGATCTACGCAAATTTCTTATGACTGACTAGAACTTAAGATCTTTAAAAACAAATGTGCCCATAGTTATGAAAGTGGTCTAAGTCAAAATTAAAAAAAATGAGTTTATTAGTTATTACGCACCACATTATTTTAAACTGAATAAATTTAACGTAATTTTCACGATATTGTCAAAAATGAGTCGTTAGATAATGTTTGTTTTTTCAATATTACATAGAATTCATATAGTGTTCAAATAGAAATCTTTAAATATCTCGAAACAAGAGATACATGACTTAGATCACTTTCATAATTATGGGCACAAATAAAGTAAGTTTTAAAGATTAATTTTAAACTATTCCTCTATTCATTTGTTCTTCAAAAAATTAATTTTCAATTTCATGAGAATATTTACAAAATTTCTAACTTTAGTGAATTATTTTCTAGTTACTATTTATAATATTTGAATGGCGTAATAAAGTAATCTGAAATTTTATTGTAAACTAAAACATATCCGATAAATGGTAAAAATATTCAATTATTACCAACGTACAAACAAATTAATATAACATAATATAAATAGTTCATTGTAATGATTTGCATTATAAAATAATAAAAAGTAAATAAAAATCTAAATGAATTAACAAGTTTTTCTAAGTGAATATAAAATACAAAAATGAAAGAAAGAGAAAAAGAAATATGAGTCAATAAAAATCATACATTTTTTCAAAACGTTCTCCGTGTTTTTATTTTATGTAATTTCACAAAAAGTTAAAATAAATTAACAGATAAAAGTCCATATATTTCATAGGAACGAAACATAAGTTTTTCGCGCTACTATAGAACCAAATCTAGCGATCGTGCGAATGGTAGAAGGAAAGAGAAGTCTAATTGTAAGTGCAAGCACTACATTGAAATTCAATTCTAGCGGGAAGATCATTAACGTAATCGCGAAATTAACGACGGATTTGTTTTAATCTTGCTTGTGGTGGGTCACTCACGTACGCTGACAAGACGACGGGGGATGATTCTCTATTACAAAGTAACATTCAGAAAAGCTTGCTTTTTCAAAAAAAGAAAAGAAAAGCAAACGAAAGAAAAAGGAAAGAAGTCGAAATTCAATAGACGAAGAAAGAAAAATAGAAAGATAAAAAATGTAAGAAAAAAAGAGAGATTCGTGCTCGTGATTGTAGAACGAGTAAAGGATAAAAATTGTAAGGTTTTTCGCGCGCAATACGAACGAAGACACGTGATGTCGGTGACAGAGGAAGAAGAGAAGGAGGAGGAAGAGGGGAAGGAGGTAGGTGGTAATGGTGCGATAGTGCGGAGGTGAGGTGGGTGACGAAAAAGGCAAGTAAATGTGCCGGATACTCTCATCCATACGTGTTGGTCGACATTCAACAAGTGACTGACACTGATGTCGCCCGAACGATATCCTACGTCCTTTGCCCTGCAAGGGTGAAAGTGGGATGCAGCGAGGGGTAGCATTATTGCCAGCATCGGCCGAGCCGAGTATCGGAAAGCTCCTGGGCACGTATAACGATTTCCCTCTGAGAAAAAGTTTTCTATACGTAGTATAAGAAAAATCTTTACACATAGTTAAACATATAAATATTACCACAACGCCATTTTATTCTTCATCTTTTGATCATCCGACCAGATTAATCTTGAAAATATTGTTAAATATATAAAGAAGATTACATTTTAAGGATATCATGTTTATATGATAAAAATATCATCGTCAAAAGTAAACTCGCTACAGTCATAAAAGTTGAGGGTAATACATAATATATGAAAGAACCTAACCTCGAAATGTGAACGACGTTAGTCTCCCGCGCGCCATCTCGTTGTACGACGCCATTTCCATGCGATTTTGCAGGACGGATCTTTCTTTCACCCTTCGCAAAATGTTCCGAGGGCCAAAAATATTGAAGAAAGGGAAGAAACGAACCTCCTTGTTCGTACGAAAAGAAAATGGTATCTCTCTCCTATGAGAGAGCAAAAAAGAGAGAGAACATTCCCTGTGTGAAGGCATAAGCGCGTAAATATCAACGCGGACGAAGAGCCACAGAACGTAGGAATGGAAAGAAGAAATGAGCGGACCGGTCTTGCTGTCTGTTCTTTCTCTCTCACTTTTTCTCTCTCGTCTCCATATGTTCTTGCCTTGCGTTCTTGGAGGAAAAGAAAAAGACGGAGTCGAAGGAGTCTAACGCAACGGAGCTAAGAGCAAGTAAGCAAGCAAGAAAGAAAGAAAGAAAGAAGGTAAGAAAGAAAGAAAGAAAGAAAGATAGGAGAGGGCCGAGGAGGGGCCGTCATAATTCCTTGAATTGAACGGCGGTTTATTCTCCACCAAGGTTACCAACAAGGAGGATGGACAGAGGCAGGCGAACAGGCAGGCAAGTAGCAGGCAGGCAGGCAAGCAGGCAAGCAGGCAAGCAGGCAAGCAGGCAAGCAGGCAGGCAGGCAGGCAGGCAAGAGAGTTGGCAGACACAGGTAGGAAAGCAAGCAAGTAAGCAGGCAAGCAAGCTGGCTGGTTGGCTGGCTGGCTGTGGCTGATGGAGAGGCGCCGACGAGGAGAAGAGAGAGAAAAAGATATGAAAGAGAAGGAGGAGGATGAAAACTGGACGAGAGGAGGAGAAAGGCGAGGGGATCGATAGAACGACAAGGACGGCGTACGGGTATATAGTTATACAGATAGCATGCTACGGCAGCATCGGCTGTCGTCGAATGACGGCAAGGAGGAAAGAAGGGTAGGAAGAGGGTGAAAGGAGAGGAGAGAGGGGAGCCTGGAAGCATTTCGAGGCGTCCCTGGATGGCGGCACCACCGTCGACCCTAATGTATAGATACATGCGATGAAACTAGCGCTGTTGGTGTGGGTGTTAAGATTACTGGTGGTAGTAGGTAATAGTGGTAGTGTAGAGTAGCGGGATGGCATGGTCTAGTAGTAGTAGTAGTATATGTAGTATCATCGGGGCACAGCGGCAGCAATACTGCTTGGGTGGGGATAACGTCAGACTGACGGACTCGTGGGAAAGAGAGAGGAGAGGAAACGAGGGAACGAGCAAGCAAGACAACCAGAAACAGAGAGAGAGAGAGAGAGAGATAACGCGCGCGCACGAGGCTCGACGAGGAAGGAGATTGGTCGAGGCGGTGGCGACGATGCGACTGCTGTAGAGGTGGGAGAGGCTGGCGCGATCGGATCGCGGTGAGTGCGAGAGAGAAGGAGAGAGAAAGAGCGAGAGACTCAGAGAGAGTGAGAAAGGGTGAGAGAGAGAGAGAACGGAGAGAGAGAGAACGGAGTGAYGACGCGGGATGGGGTGAGGGCAGGAGGGAGAGAGCCGACTTTATGCAGCTGCGGGACGATAACAACGATGGGCTACAGGACCGCCGCTATAGCTGGGGAAATGCCAAATGGGCTACAGGACCGTGCCGGCCTAGCTGTACGTACGTTCGCTCGCTCGTAGTGGCATGGCGGACGGGCGGCAGAGAGAAGCAGGCAGGAAAGGCGGGAAGGAGAGAGGGATTTCAAGCGGTCGTCTCTTCTCGTCTGCCTCTACCTCTGCTCTCTACTACGCTCTGCTCTGCTCCGCTCTGCGCTCTCTTAGAAACGACGTGTATACCTACCCACGTATACTCCTCTACCTATACCACCCGCCGTCTATCTATCTACCTTCCTCTCTCTTTTTCTCTCTTTCTCTCTTTTCTCTATCTTTCTCTCTTATTCGCTCTTTACTGCCACTACGTACTTTTCTTCTCTTCTACCATCTTTGCCTCTTCTTCCTCTTTGGTTCTTCTTCTTCTTCTTCTTCTTCTACTAATACTACTACTACTACTACTATTACTTCTGCTTCTGCTTCTACTACACTACTACTATTACTGATGCTGCTGGTGATGCTGCTACTTCTGCTTCTGCTGTTTTTCTCTTTTACTCTTCTCTTTATCTTCCTTCATAGCTCCTCGCGTACTTTTCTCTCAAACATTTTCCGCGACTGGTGTTCTACTCGCACGTCTTCGACGATGACGTTCCTCGTCCTTCGCGAACTTTGACCCTCCACCCCCACCTCGCACCCTTTTTTCCCCCCAACCCCGACACGATTAAGGAGAAGCGCGTCGGACGTATATAGCAGGTACTCCCTCAAAAAATCGACGCGTCCATTATCCGATTTTTCTTTGAGAAACATAAGAACTCCGGAGACTTTCAACTTTGGAATAAATGATCCGATCCGATCCGAATCCGAACTCTCTCGATAATATACGATGAAGAATTATTAATACCTCGTCTCTTTTTCTCTCTCTCTCTCTCTCTCTCTTTTTTTTTTCTTTCGTAAAGAATCTACCCACGCAAATGAAAAACCTACGACGGGTCGTGTAAAAGGAAAGGGCTTGCGATGGCGTTTCAAGAGGTCGCTGGTAACAAAGTTCAAAGTTCCTACATGAGACGTTCCGATTTAATTTGATCCTTACAATGATCTCGCATTTTCCTTCTCTTTCAGTTTCTCTTTACTTTTCTTTTTTTTCTAAAACTATACACAAAAATTAACGCAACATAAAAATGATGATTGATTTTTGTAAAAAAGCAAATATTTCAAAACTTTTCTTTCAAAATTCACATATTTTCGAAATAGAATATTTATTTTTTTTCCGATTCCAATAAAAAGAAAGAGAATGAGAGGAAAACAGAGATCGATATATTTTTGTTGATATAGTTAAACGGGACACAGAGTATAACGAGCGTATATACATCGGAGGCCTCGGAAGCGCGTCGATCCATATTTTAAAGCGACGGTCGATATCGAAATAGAAAGAGAGAGAGGGAGAGAGAGAGAGAGAAAGACGGACGGACAGACAGACAGACAGACAGACAGACAGAGAAAGAGAAAAATAGAAATAGAAATAGAAATAGAGATCGTAGAATTGTTTGTTCATTTTCAATGCGTTAAAATTTTCCGCGATGATTTTTATTAAAACCCCATTTTTTTAAATTCAAAGATCCTACTCTGAACATTTACGACGACAACGCCAAAATCGACGAGAACGACGACTACGAAAACGACAACAACAACGACAAAGAGAAATTATTTTATAACATATTTTCAGAACAACATAGAGGAGCCTGAAATTGACGATCTCTAAAAACAGTCAGTGCTTCGAAATAAAAAAGGAAAAAAGAAAAATAAAGGGAGTTTCCATGGTATACATGCATATATACATACATACGGGCAAAACGAATCCCTTCGAGTTCGAACAGCGTTTGAATTTACCGCTGATTGCCGTAAAGAGAGAGAAGCAGAGAGAAGCAAAGAAAGAGAGAGAGAGAGAGAAAGACAGACAGAAAGAGAGACGAAGATAGAAACAGAAAGAAAGAGAGACGAAGATAGAAACAGAAAGAAAGAGAGAAAGAGATAGAAATGAAGTAGGCGTGGGCGAGAGTACGACGGGCTTTCGACGATCGTCGACGAGATACGTCGGTCCACGCAATGACGTCAGAGGTCGGCCAATCCTGCAGACAACCTTCTCTCTCTCTCTCTTTTTCTCTCTCTCTTTCTCTCTCTCTCTCTTTCTCTCTCTCTCTCTTTCTCTCTCTCTCTCTCTCTCATCGTAGCAAAGCGCGTGCGAAAAAAGAGAGAGAGATAAAAAAAAAAAAAAAAAACGAAACAGCAAAAACCTCGTGGAGTACGAGAAATCAAAAAAAGTGCGATTGACGGATAAAAGTTGAAGACGATTCGATATATCGTTGTTGCATCGTTTATGCGCAACAACCTTCAGACCCTATAGTAGACAAAAATGGACTTAAGTGAAATAATATATATATATATATATATATATATATATTTAAAAAAATACAAATATATTAATATTAATATAATTACTGTATACTTGTATTTTTGGTGCTAGTAATATTTGTGAAATAATTCGACTCTTTTCTTTTTTTTTATACAAACAAAATTATATTTCGATGAATAAAATAAAATAATTAAAAAGGTTTTTTGAACATTTTCAATTATAGATATTTGAGTAGATGTAATTTGGTAGAATAATAGTATGATTAAAATTTAACGTAGGTGAGAATTCGACAAAGCCAAATATCGAGGTCGTCTACAAATAGGCCTTTATGGAGGAGGGAAGCCAACACATGTACATATATTTCTGTGTTCGTTCGTTCGTTCGTTCGTTCGTTCGTTCGTTCGTTCGTACATTTATTTGTCCATTCGTTCGTTCTACGAAAGAGATGTTTCGTTGTCACACCACACTCTGCCTATTCGTTCTTCTTTATACATCACTCGGGACATATATACATATACGTTTATTTACATTTGTATAACATAAATAAGTTTATCGTTTTCGATCGAGACGAATGCGATCCTGGAAATTAATCGACAATCAATGCGCCATCGATAAAACTCGAAATCTTGATATGTATCGATAGGTCATCGATAGATTTATCGATCTATTTAAAATTTTAGATTATTCAATTTTCTTTTTTATTTCTTTTTTTTTTTACTTTCTTGCCTAAAAATTAAATTTGTGATGTAAAAGTAAAAAAAAAAGATTCGTTAACTAACTCGAAGTAAGAGAAGTTCGTGTAAGTTCTCCAGAGTTAGACCCTTTTAACCCTTGAACCCTTCTACCCTCTCATTCTTCCTCTTTCTCTCTTCAAGAAGAAAAAGAAGAAGAAATACCGTCTAATATTCAACGTATATTAATGAAGTAATTATGGAGATATAATGACAAAGAGAAAGAGAGAAAGAGAGAAAATTCTGCGAGTCTTCTAAACCGTTTCAACCTCTTCCGTTTATCAACGACGTTAACTTTAATCACATCGCACGAGCGCTCTCAAACCAACGACGACGACTACCACGACGAGAACGACGAAGAGGACGAGGAGGACGGATCTTTCAATTGGAATTATGTTAAAATTCTACGAGATGCGCGAGAAGTCTCCCTTCAAATAGAATTCCATCGAGTACTCGGTGCATTACGCGTATTTTCAAACGAATCGTCATTACCATACGATGGTAACCAAGTTGCCTTTGTAGATATGCTAGCTTGATAAAAAAAAAAGAATGAAAGAAATCTTTCATTCGTATATTCGTCGTAATATGTCGCGATGTAGTCATCACGAGAATGAATATAGTACTGTTTAATGATAGCAAAGAAAAAAAAAAAGAAAAAGAGGCAACTTTAAGAAGAAATTGATTAATTAAAATATTTTGATTCATACCGCACTTGACGATGATTCGTTCACAAAAATTGTGATAAAAATTTCTTCTTAATTATGTATGTTATGAAAGAATTTATACATTTAAAATATTCGAATAAATTTACGAGAGAAATGTTAAATCAAACGCGTACATTTAATCCATGTGAATATTCTCAGGCTAAAGTTCTACACATATGTTTGCAATATAATTTAATAAACTACTTTCACGAGTATCGATAATCGAAAGAAAACTCCCATGATTTAATAATTCTTAACAATTTCTAAATTTGTTTATCGATTCTATTACGTACGCCGAAAGATAAAAGTTAATTATATTATAGAACATTAGCTTAAGTATTATATACGTTTTAATTGAGTATACGTAATATTACTTTTAAACGAATAAATTGAAATTCGTTATATAAGAGATAAGTAATATTTCTACATTCTTTGTATCATCGATAAAAAGTTATAAATTTTATACGATTACTTTTGCTGACACTGTGTTACAAATACATGTGAACGATAAGAGATATACATTTTCCATATAGAACCTTAATGATTCTCATGTTTAACCACTCGAAGAGTGGTCAAAGCGAAATCAGGTGGCATCTTCTCGAAGCTTGTCAAATTCTACTTGTTATTCAAATTCTTTTAGTTTTTTAAAGAAATTAATATTTAATTTTAAATACGTTATTCTCTCTATATGGTTGATTAGTTTTACAAATACATACATGTATGCAACATTATTTTAAAATACTAAAAAACCAATTAAAAATATATTCAGCTAAAAATATTTTTGATATTAACTACTATTAACTGTATCACATTCTATGTTATCGACTAATATTCTACATTACCGACATACGTTTTATATTATCGATTCATGTTCTATATTATCGACTCACGTTACAGAGTTGCGTCGGTAATAACCAAAGAATATAGAATGTAAGAAATTAGAAGTCCACTATTCGTATAACAAATTCACTTTACCTTAGTTGGCACTAGTAACATCAATAAATGATAACAAATACTTAACACGATGACAATACAATACTATCAAAGAATACAGTATTCTTTGATAGTATAAATATATTGAAAATAATATATTGGATATAAATAATTATAAATTAAATTATAATTATTATATAGGAAAATGGACTTCTGTATTCTTTGGTATATCTGTAAATTTCTAAAGAAACAATTACTATACCATTTAATTTTTTGAATTTGTTAAAACAAAAACAAACAGACTAATATTTTATTAAATATATTTATATAAATATTGTATAGATTACGCCCACATGGATGTGAACAAAATTTACTGATATTTTTTTTTAGCAAACAACGTTCAAAACCAATTCTTTTTAAGCAATTATCTGAATGAATATTAAAAATTAACTTCAAATTCATTACATTTTATAAAAGTATAAGCATTTCTGAGTTTACAGTAAATAACAAACACTATATCTGACTTAGCAATGAATAAGTATTAGAAAATACAACCTTTTAATGTCAGAAGCATTACACAAACAAAAATTATGTGAAAATTATAATATCGTAATAATATCAGAACATGTTTTTTTAGTTAAATTTAAACAAAATCTGGACATAAATGCTTTATGTAATAAAACTGTTTTATGCGCAATATTTGTATATAAAATCAATTTTTGAAAAAACTAATTATGAAAATGTTTCAGTATATTAATCGATAAATATCTTATTATTACTTTAATAGCTACGACCGAAAAGAGTGTAAAATTTGGGTTTGTTTTTACAACTTGGATAAATACACTTTAAATGAGATAATGGTACAGAAGTTTGTGGCTGTTCAAAAGGTATGCACAGACTTTTTGCACCCATTGATAATGTTCCTGCTTCTTCACCCCCGTCGTCTCTGTAATTATAGGAAAATAATAATATCACTCATGTAATATTCTATTCCAAATTTTCTATCCCCTTCTATGTAGATAAATATTATATGTATATAAATATGTATATAAATAACATAAGTTACCTCGCACTGTCTGCTTTAATATTATCCTCACATGATATCTCTCCACAGAATGGCGATAGTAATAAATTTTTTTTATTTAATTCCACAATAAATTGTGACCAGTCTTCTACTTTCTTAGTATGATCATCTAAGGTTTTCTTTGCTCTATAATAATTAATCATTTATTTATATTATTAATATTTGTTTAACATTGTACTATTTAAGTCAGCAATTTTTTCAAATTTAGCAACCTTCTATTATAATAATATAAGAATAAATAATAATATATGAACGTACTTATTAAACATGCTAGATTGTATCTCATTAAGTAAATTGCGTAAGAAAACTACAGCTTCCTCTCTACTTGCTGTCACTTTCTGACAATTGTCCCTACGTACAAATGTCACTTGATTTTTTTCGAGATCTTTGGGACCTAATTCAATCCTCACAGGTACACCTTTCAATTCCCAATGATTAAATTTCCATCCTGGTGTACGATTATTTCTATAATCAGATGTAATTCTAAGAGACTCGTCTTTGCTTAAATCATTTTCAAGTTTAAGACATTCTGACATTAATTGTTCTTTCTGTTGTACAGTAGTTGTTGCAGTAATACCACATGGTACAATTACAGCTTGAACTGAAGCTACATTTGGAGGCAACACTAAACCTTTGTCATCTCCATGTACCTAAAAATAAATACATTTCATTGGTTTAAAAATGTAAATATAATTACGCTGTTCATATTAGCAATATCGATTTTCTTACACAATAAATTTTGATAATATTCTAATTACCAAAGGAATTATACTTATATTATATTATCATATGATGTATAATATTAATTATAATGAATATTTACGAATATATATCATAATATTACCATTATCATAACTCCAATAGTACGAGTGGTTAAACCCCAGGAATTTTGATAAACGTAAGTTTTTTCCTCTCCCTCAACAGCTCCTTCAATTTGAATATTAAACATTTTTGAAAAGTTTTGTCCAAGGTGATGACTAGTGGCACCTTGTATAGCTCTTCCATTAGTTGAAATAAATGCTTCTACAGTAGTTGTATAATCACTACCAGCAAATTTTTCTTTTTCAGTTTTACGGCCTTTAATTACTGGTACAGCTAATAAGTCTTCATATATTTTAGCATACATATCTAAAATTACTAAAACTTCTTCCTCGGCATCTTTTTTATTAGCAAATACTGTATGTCCTTCTTGCCATAAAAATTCCCTTGTACGTAGAAATGGTTTAGGATCTTTAAATTCCCACCTCTATAAAATAAATTATTTAATATCATTTATAGAATAAGAATACAATAAATTAACTGAAATTTAGACATATTTATGATTATAAATCTATAATTACCACAACGTTACTCCATTGATTGAGTCTGAGTGGAAGTTCTGTATCTGATCTTATCCATTTAGAAAATGCCGGATACATGACTGTTTCTGAAGTAGGTCGAATAGCAATATGTTCTGCCATATCAGAATCTCCACATTTAGTAACCCATGCGACTTCTGGGGCAAAATCTGTAATATGCGCTTTTTCTTTTTCAAGTGCTGCTCGTGTTACAAACATTGGAAAGTAACATTCTTGTACTCCTAATTTTGTTATTTTTTTATCAAAATATTCCTTGATTACCTTCCAAATCATGAAACTCCATGGACGCAGAATATAACAACCTGATATATCATAATATTCAATCAATCCACTCTTTGTAATAACTTGAGAGTACCAATCAGCAAAATTTTCTTCTTTCTGTGCTTCTAATCCTAATCTTGTCCCAGTTTTAATACTATCTATATCTTTACTCTTAGCTTCATTATTTGTTACATTTTTATCAGCTTTCTTTCCACTTTTTGCAGATTCATCTTTCTTTTTCTTTTTAGGTGTCGTCTCACTTTTTGACTTCCAATCAATACCAGTAATTATTTTATAATCATTCTTCAAACTTAAAAGAATTTTCACTTCCTTGTCAATGATAGATTTTTCTGTTTCTGTACTTTTTAATTGCCTTACTTTGTCATCCTGTTTCTGTATTTCTTCAAATAACTTATCGGTTATTTTATTCTCAGTTGATTTTGCAGTTGCATTAATTTTCTCTGCTTGTATTGGTTTCCATTCTTGTCCTGTTGCAGTTTTATAATCAGATTTCAAATTTAATAGAACTTTTACTTCTT